>CAUYRH010067773.1:0-16881 GCA_963574655.1 Perodicticus potto
GCTAAGGGGCCGGCCACATACACCTGAGCTGGTGGGTTCGAATCCAGCCCGGGCCTGCCAAACAACAATGACGGCTGCAACCAAAAAATGGCCGGGCGTTGTGGCGGGCGCCTGTAGTCCCAGCTACTTGGGAGGCAGAGGCGGGAGACTCGCTTGAGCCCAGGAATTGGAGGTTGCTGTGAGCCATGATGCCACGGCACTCTATCCAGGGTGACAGCTTGAGGCTCTGTCTCAAAAAAAAAAAAGAAAAAAAAAGAAACACTGTGGTTAGTGAGGAGGCAGTAGAATATTTTTGTGTGCTGGATTGAGACAAACCCAGAGTGAAGTGACCACAGGGGAAGAAGAGACAAGATGAGGGAAGGCTCCCTGAGACAGGAAAGTAGGCAGGTGGGAGACAAAGCTGACCCTGTCCCCTCTGACCCTCAGCGCTGGATGTGAGGGCAGGGCATCGGGTCACCTTTCTCCTACCCAGGGCCTTTGAAGCATTTGTGAAGGACAGGAGCCTCCGGGACAGGGGTGGGGGTGGGGAGGATACTCTTACCTCTGAGGGGATCCCAGGTGCCCCAGCTCCAGACCAACTTGCTAGCAGAGCCCCAGAGAAAGGCCCTTAACCTCTCTAGCCTCAGCTGAGGGATGCTATCACCTGCTTTGCAGGATTGGTATAAGAATTAAACGAGCCAGTGTGTGTAAAACCCTTGGCACACAGTTAACACTGAATCCATGGTGGCTGGTGTTATTTTAATTAACCTAGATTTTTCTTTAACATACATTTCTACCTGTGGGATCAGTAGAACTGTTGCAGGAAGACGAGGCCCAACGGAGAGAAAGAGCACCCAAACACCACGTTTATAAGAGGAAGGGTTTTATTCACCAGCCTGGAGCTCACGGCATAGAAGAATTCCAAATGGCTGCACTCCCTGACTGGCTTGGTCTTTCCCTTTTTATCGACAGTCAAAAAGTTCCACCCCACAGGTACCCTTCTTATTGGTTGGTTTGAATCAAGCGGGAGATGCTATTCCAGCCCCTACAGAACTACAGGATTTCACAGAACTTGGAAAGGACTTGGAAATTTCCAAGTTCCAGGAAGTTAAGTTTAAAAATTCCCAAGAGCTGAGTCACCATGGAGAGGACCCTGCAGGTGTATCCTTGTGGTCTCCTTGAGAAGACCGGTTCTTCTAGACTTGACCCTTCTTGGGTATCTTCTCTCAGAACACGGAATGTGTTACTAAATGGTACATAATCAGTGAGCAATTTTATAAACTTTTAAGTTTAGAAAGATTTAGCTGTTAGCATACTTATTAAGGTATTAGCAGTGGGAAGCATTAGCACTCTGGATGGGAGTGACAACTGGTGTCCTCAATGTTCTTTTTGATGAATTGATAAATGGTGGCACTATTTTTTTCCTCTTCCTTCCTCTCACCCTCCTCCTCCTTGGTCTCTTTCTTCTCTTTCTCTCCCATGATACATACCCACTTATGCCCTGGCTTGTTTCAAGATCTTTTTTAAATTAAAAAAAAATTTTTTTTAAGTATTTTAGAGACAGAGTCTTGGTCTATTTCCCAGGCTGAAGTGCAGTGGCATGATCATAGCTCACTGCCACCTCACACCTCCTGGGCTCAAGTGATCCTCCTGCCTCAGCATCCCTGGTAGCTAGAACTATAGGCACCCAACACCACACTTGCCTAATTAAAAACATTTTTTTTTCCAAGATGGGGTCTTGCTATTTTGTCCCGTTCGGTCTCAAAGTCCTAGCCTCAAGCAATCCTCCCACTTCAGTACTGGGATTACAAGTATGAGCCATTGTGCCCAGCCTGAAAATTCTTACAAATTGACATCCTCCCCCACACTGGTGCTGTCAAAGATGACCAAATAAGTCCTTTGGTGGGAGGGGTGTTGTCCTCTGTGACCTTATGGGTGGAGGCTAGAGAAATGATGTTCTGGTACTTCTGAACCCAGATCTTAAATGCACTGGCAAATTCCTTCTCCTCTGAGCTAGAAACCATCCACCATGTAAGAAGCCCTCCTACCCTGAGATCACCACACTGTGAAGACGCCCAGACTATCCGCACAGTCTAGTGAAGAGAGACGGGCCCAGTCAGCCAGTGCTGCTAGCTTCCTCTAAAGGATGCTCTATGAACAGAATAACCAACTGGATGATCTCAGCTCAGATCGCAGAACACAAGAAATGATAAAATATAGTTTTAAGCCACTAAGTTAGAGAGTGTCTTACTATTCAGCAAGAACTGAGTGAAGGACTGTGTTCCTCACCACTGCCTGCCGGTGCTTCATGCTCCGACAGCTCAGACCAGCTCGTGCCCTGCACACGCTGTCTTGTATCTTACTTTCATGCCTTTATTCAAGCTACAGTCTCTGTCTCTTGCCTGGCTCACTTTTACTCTGTCTTTGTCTCATTTGCTGTAGCCACCCACGACACCTAATGCAAATCACTAGCACTGTACTAATGTCACATGATAACTGTTTCTCTGTGTATCTGCCTCCCAAAGTAGGCTGTAACTAGTTTTCTTCCTCGGCTTTGAGACATCTCTTGATGTGGAAATGTGAGCAAGTCCCTTAAATGCCTTCTCTCCGTTTGCCTATATTGGTCAGGGGTTTCATTCATTTGTCTGAAACAGAAACCCAGCCTCAGTGAGTTGATAGAATAATGATTGATTTCCTTCACATCACAGGTCTGAAGGTAGACCTTCCAGGGAGATACGGTGGCTTTAAAACGTCTGAAATAGCCCAGGCTCCTTCTGTCTTCCTACTCCACCACCTGTCAATATCCTGCTCCTTTTTCAGAATGTGGCCTTCCTTCTCACAGTTGCCTCAAGGTCACAATAAGGCTACTCTGCTCTCAGCCTCATACCTACATTTCGGGAGGGGAGACAGAACAAGGGGGAAGGGGCAGTGCCCATATCCCAAGAGCAATATGTTTCCAGAAGTCCTCAGAAGACTTCCACTCAAGTCTTAATGGCCACGCCCGTATCACATGGCCACCTGCAGGTGCAGTAGAGGCTGCAGCCATCACCCAGAGAGCCCGAGCTTTATGGAGAGGCCGTAACTGCGTAGACTTGTGTCTCTGTAAGGGACAAGGAGAGCACAGATGTCAGGTAACACCAGGTAGTGTCTGTCTCATTCCCCACCGATAAAAGTGGGGTTTAGAACCTACCTCACAGAGAGGCAACTATTTTCCTTTAGTATCAAGGACATAGTAAACACTTGATAAAAAAAATTTCTATTCTTGCATTTCCAGATATGACACTTAATTCTAACATCCCAGAGTTTTCTCCCTGAGGGGCAGGAAATTAGTTAGCTCAAGCAGTTGTCCCACTCTGTCTGTAATTCTTCTGCAATAAATTCCCTTCTGATGATTAACAAGCCTTTTCTCAATAGTCTATTCAACTATTAATAAATCCAAACTGGATTGTCATTATGACTCTTCACTTATAAAGTGTGACCCAGAAAAAACCAAGGTTGGAGAGACACAAAGGCAAATGAGCTGCTTTTGTTGCTTTGTGGCTACAGTGCTGCATACTTCATTTCTGATTCATGGACCAACATCCAGCACACAGAAGTCGGCCAGACCCTGCTAAAGGCCTGGGACCAGGCAGTTTACGAATAAAGTCCCAGGGCTTCAGTCCCCGGGGCCTGGAAGACGTAACAGCAGGGAGACTTCTCTTCCTTGGGAACCTGCTCTGTGAATCTGCTATCCTCCTTCCCCTACCACTTTGTTTCTTTAAGCAAGTTATTAAAGATTTCTGTATTGGTTAGGAAATTTTTGTTTATTTGTTTGCAAGGGGAACAGGAACACAACACAAAATGACTTAGTAAAAAGGTGAATTTATTGGCTTGAATGACTTAAACGTCCAAGAGTAGAGTTTCAAGCACAACTGGCTGCAAAGCTCTCAAATGGAAGATTCTAGAACTTCTCTCCACCTCTCAGATTCACCCTCTGTGGCGACAAACCAGGTCCCTAGAAGTTTCAGAAGGACAACCCACCAATCAATCAGGAGGCCTTTTCCTTGACAGCTCTGGGACTAGCCTTGCTGGGGTCACGTGCTCAGCCAGAGCCAATCCCTGCGCTAAGGAGATACAGCTCTCTTATTGGCCAGTCTGGGTCACGCGCCCTACCTGCAGCCCAGGTGAGCCGGGCCTCCCTCAAACCAGGTGGAATGAGGTGTCAGAGAAAGGCAATCCTCCAAAGCAGTGTTTTTCAACCTTTTTTTTGTGTAGAGACAGAGTCTCACTTTATCTCCCTCGGCAGAGTGCTGTGGCGTCACACAGCTCACAGCAACCTCCAACTCCTGGGCTTAGGCGATCCTCCTGCCCCAGCCTCCCGAGTAGCTGGGACTATAGGCGCCCGCCACAACGCCCGGCTAGTTTTTTGTTTTTGCAGTTCTGCCAAGGCTGAGTTTGAACCCGCCACCTTTGGCATATGGGGCAGGTGCCCTACTCGCCGAGCCACACGCACCGCCCAACCTGTTTTTTTTAATCTCATGGCACACTTGAACCTATAGTTAAACTTCGGAAGCACACTTAAATGATGTTGATCAAAAAAAGAGTGAAAAAGAAAAGAATATACTTACTGTGCTTTGAACTTCTTTAGGAAATAATTTAATTAATGATCTTTAAAAATATTCAGGACACGCTGGTTGGAAACCACTGCTCCAAAGAATGGTTGCTCCTGTCCCAGAAAAATATGCCAAATCCAGGCCCCGTGACATTGTTAGATACAGATATTACTGAACGTCAACACAGCAATAACACTATAAGGACGCCAGTGCCACTCTTCCCACCTGTCAATATCCTGCTCCTTTTTCAGATTCATTTCACATGCCACCACAGACATCTTTCTAATGAGATTGATTTCCACCTCGTTTTTCTCGCACGGCATGTGGCACGCAGGTACCTGGCTGTGGCTTAGGGTGAGTCACACACCCGCTGGCCTCCGCCCCGCGCAGAGCCGGGCTGGGCGCGCCTCCCATTCACCCCCAGAGCCGCCCGCCCAGGACCGCCAGGCCTCGGAATGAAAAGAATGCGGGAGGGAGGGAAAGGCAGAAACACAGCTCCCTCCGGGAAGAAACCCATCCACGGGGCAAAATTGGATTTTGGAGATCAGGCTGGCTTTTCTTTTTTACGTCATGCTATAGTTGTCTTTCTTTGCTGTGCACGGAGAACACGTTCGAACCTTAAGATGGGAGAAGTCTTGAAGTTTCATGTCCTGAATTAATTTGAGAAAAAGAGGAAGGGGTTGGGGGAAGGAGGGGCAGAGAGAAAGAGGGAGTTGTGAGATGCCCCCCTCTTTTCAATAAACAAAAGTGCAAATACCCAGATGCTTTTTACACCCCCAGCCCCTCCCCTGGGTGAGCAGCTTATTAATACATTCAGAGCCCTTCCATACTGCTTCTACTTTTACAAACTGTTTCCTCTCCTGTGGCTGGTGGCTTCATGCCAGGGACACTCCCCCTGGGGAAGAGGGAACCGACATACCAAGACCCTTCCAGGGTCCCCCTAGCTTGCAGGCACCTGCAGATTTCCCTTGAATGTTTCCTGTTCAACTTAACAAGTTCTAATCATGTGAACTAATATTTATTCACTATTAAACCATGGTTACCCCCGTAAAAGACAGAATCCAAAAGACAGGGATTATGCAAGCCCAGAAAAACCTAAATGTTTATGCAGACGTGCTACTGTTCTCCTGCCACCTGCCACCTTAATGCTCCATCATTGCCCATGTTCTGCCTTTGAATATCTACCTTCTGGTCTTCTCATGTAAGGCAAAAGAGCACAAGTTCTCTCTTTTCAATTTCTACCTACTCTTGGTGCAAGCAGAACTAAATTTCCCTCCTGCAAACACCTCATCTCTCTGTGCAGAAACAGCCTCCATTGTTGGCTCCTTGGTGACAATGACCCTAGCAGAGCTGCCAGGGTGCTTCCCTGTCTGTGGCTTCTAGGTCCTGTTTCTAAACCAGAACTTGAGGACTGTCTGAGAAAATCTGAGATGTATGTTTCTCAACTCTTGTCAAGCATATCTCATAGTTTGTTCCACTGCCAAGTTTCTCCCTCACAATTCTGACTTGTTTGTCCCAAAAGATACTTATTTCCCATAACCGAAAGAGCCTAGTGTGTGGGTGGGTGGGGTTTTAGAACTTAAGAATTATAAAGATGGAAACTGGTTACTTCACTTACTGAACTGATACTTCAGATATTGTGATAGTGAACTCAAGAGTTCCCAATGTATGGTTTTTGGTGGTTGTTAGAGTCCAGTGCCCTTATTTTGAGTTTAGAGATGATGCAAGGTCCCTGCCACTACCCCTGCCCAACATCACGCACACCAGGCTGCTCACGTGGAGGGACATCTGGAGAAAAGAAAGCAAGAACCAAGTCACAGTCCATCAACCAACTGGAAGGGAGCTGTGGTATCACAATGTAGGCTGAGAAAGGACTGTGTCAGCTCCCCTTCTTTGACAATGGAGCCTGGGTGAAGAATACCAGAAATTTGAGCCACCCCAGAAATTCTTAGTGTGGTTGGTAGATATTTAACAAGGCAAAACACACGCCCTCCTCTTCTCTAAACCAGTTCCATGAAGGTGGTGGCATGAAAGGCTTTGGCTTCCAATACACATCAGATATAAATAACTGCTTCTGATGGCCTCAAACTTAACTTCCCCAAACTCGGGGCTTCACTTCCCTCGGTGCGTAGTCGAATATACCTGTTCCTCCTAAAAACAGCATATTTCCTTCTCCTGAGTAAAATAGCCTCAGATATTTCTGAGGCCGATCCTGAAGGAAAGCAAAACCACTGTGCCTACCAGACCAGTTGCACTTACATGCAAGATTCTCCATCATACTTCTCCAAAGACACTGACCTACGAATCTAGATATGTGATTCTTGAAATCAAAGAAAACCTGCCATGTCCTGTTCTTTAATCACTGCCTCCCTGAAGTTATAAACAGTTCAGCGGCAAAACATACCCATGCAGACAGCGCTGTGTGTACGGCGCACCGCGCCGTGTGTAACCAACAGTGGAGAATTCCATGCTTTCAGGGAAGGCACCAGCCAAATCCTTAAATTGTGAGGCTAAGAACGCAAGCAGCAAAACTTGTGATTTCAGGCCACTTTGGATTACATTTCTGGAGCTCGGCCAGCAGAGCAATTTCCAAGAAAAGCAGCTCAGGCAGTTGCACGTTCAGCTCTCCAGCCTTAAACCAGGCTCTTTGTCAGGCTAAGCGGGATGTCTCTTGTCCTCGCCGCACCACGAGCTCTAGTCCTATAACATGTGAACCCAATAACAAGGAATCGGCCTCCACCAGGAATGTGTAAAGAAAGAGCAGAACAAAACCACCTCAAGCTGTGAGCAGCTGCATGGTCTGAGCACAGCCAACAGCTCGCTGGGCGCTGCTAAGTAACAGGCAGGACGAGGTGGTGATGCATCTCAGACTGAGAAGGGAACGGCCCAAGTTCAGACGACTTCTCCCAAGTGTGACCCCTACACCAATCACCCAGCCAGCCAAGAAAATAGTTTCCTTCAAGAGGGCAGCCTTGACCAAAGGAGCCAAGTCTGTAAGCAAAGCTGACCTAGAGGATTTGTAATAAGTTCAAACTGGACCCTCTGTGAACTGGGGGTGGGTTCACAGCACACAGTCCATTTTGGGGGCCTATCTGCTCAGAGGAGGAGCCGGAGTACTGGGAGGGAAGAAAACCACTGTGGGTTCCTAACCCGGGAACCTGGGCCCAGTGTGTGGTCTTACTACCCTCAGGCTTTCAGAAAGGAGTCTTTCTTCCTCATTAGACACATACTGGGCCATGAGAACTGAACTTTTAATTTCCATAAATACATAGTAAATAAATAAATAGTCTTTGAGCATTTATATGCATGGTATTTGGAGTGGCAGCCTTCACGTAGACCAGCGTTGTTCAACCTTTTTGCTCTCCCAGCACACTTGAACCTATAGTTAAACTTCGGAGGCACACTTAAATTACGTTGATAAAAAAAGATAAAAAAGGCTCGGCACCTGTGGCTCAATGGGCTAAGGCGCCAGCCACATACACCTGAGCTGGCAGGTTCGAATCCAGCCCGGGCCCGCCAAACAACAATGACGACTGCAACCAAAAACTGGCCGGGCGTTGAGGCGCCTATAGTCCCAGCTACTTGGGAGGCAGAGGCAGGAGACTCGCTTGAGCCCAGGAATTGGAGGTTGCTGTGAGCTGTGATGCCACAGCTCTCTATCCAGGGTAACAGCTTGAGGCTCTGTCTCAAAAAAAAAAAAAAGATTAAAAAAAGAATACACATACTGTGGTTTGAATTTCTTTTGAGAGTAATTTAATTAGTGATCTTTAAAATTTTTGCAGCACACCTAGGATCCTCTCAGGGCACACCGGTTCAAAATTACTGATTTTCAACTCAGGCTTAATTTAGGGAAGTCACAGATAAATTCCATATTAATTAAAAAATGTGATGTGGAAGCCAGTTGTGCTGGCTCATAACTATGACCCCGGCATGTTGGGAGCCCAAGGCAAGAGAATTGTTTGAGGCCAGGAATTCAAGACTAGCCTGGGCAATGTAGTGAGACCCCCATCTCTTTAAAAAAAATTAAGAAAAAATTTCTGGGTTTGGTAGTGTGTGCCTATAGTCCTAGCTATTTTTGAGGCTGAGGAAGATCCCTTAAGTCCAGGGGTTTGAGATCAGTGAGCTATGAACTATATGACCTTGCTGTTGCATTTCAGCCAGGGTGCTTGGGTGACAGAGCAAGAGGCTGTCTCAAAGGAAAAAAATTGTGAAAATCAAAATGAAAGAAGTATTAGAAGGGAACAGAAGAGAATAGTTTATATTCTTGATCTAGATATTGGAAGGACTTTCTAAGCAAGATATGTAATCTCAGCACTCTGGGAGGCCCAGGTGGGTGGATCACTTAAGCTCAGGAGTCTGAGACCAGCTTGAGTAAGAGTGAGACCCGGTTTCTATTAAAAAAAAAATAGCGAGCCATTGTGGTGGGTGCCTATAGTCCCAGCTACTCAGGAAGCTGAGGCAAGAAGATTTATTGAACTCAAGTGACTGAGATTGCTGTTAGTGGCACTCACTCTGCCCAAGGTGACAGAGTGAAACTGTCTCAAAAAAAAAAAAAATTATAGATTTGTCTACATAAAATTTTTAACTTTTGTGAAATAAAAGGATCTATAAACAAAGACAAGGAGAGAATATTTACAACAAATATACCACCTAATTAATATCTGAAATATATGGAACACTTACAAATTAATAATACACAAACCACCCAATAATAAAAACGCAAAGAATATTCATAGGAAATTCACAAATACAATTGGTCACATTGAATCAAGCATTGCTCAAGACCTCAAAATTTCATTCCTAGATATATACCCAACAGAAATGTATGCCCATGTATAATAAAAGGTATGCACAAGAGTGCTCATGGTAACATCATTCATTAATAGCTAAAAGTTGGAGGCGCGGTGCCTGTGGCTCAAGCAGTTAAGACGCCAGCCACATACACCTGAGCTGGCAGGTTGGAATCCAGCCCGGGCCCGCCAAACAACAATGATGGCTGCAACCAAAAAAATAGCTGAGCGTTGTGGTGAGCCCCTGTAGTCCCAGCTACTTGGGAGGCGGAGGCAGGAGAATCGCTTGAGCCCAGGAGTTTGAAGTTGCTGTGAGCTGTGATGCCACAGCACTCTACCCAGGGTGACAGCTTGAGGCTCTGTCTCAAAAAAAAAAGGAGAAAAAAGCTAAAAGTTGGAAATAACCCAGATTCCATCAATAAATAAATTGGGATATGTCCACACAATGGAATAAGCAACGTAAACGAATATATTATAGCTATACACAAGAATGTGAATAGGGCAGCACATGTTGCTCAGTGGGTAGGGCGTCGGCCACATATACCATGGCTGGAGGGTTCAAATCAAGCCTGGGCCAGCTAAAACAACAATGACACTTGCAACAACAACAAAAAAATAGCCGGACCTTGTGGTGGGCGCCTGTAATCCCAGCTACTGGGAGGCTGAGGCAAGAGAATCACTTAAGCCCAAGAGTTGGAGGTTGCTGTGAGCTGTGATACCATGGCACTCTACCCAGGGCAACAGTTTGAGACTCCATCTCAAAAAAAAAAAAAAAAAAAAAGGCTCAGCGCCTGTGGATCAACAGGCTAAGGCTCCAGCCACGTACACCTGAGCTGGCGGGTTCGATCTGGCCCAGGCCCGCCAAACGACAATGACGGCTGCAGCCAAGAAATGGCCGGGCCTTGTGGCTGGTGCCTGTAGTCCCAGCTACTTGGGAGGCAGAGGCAGGAGACTCACTTGAGCCCAGGAATTGGAGGTTGCTGTGAGCTGTGATGCCACAGCACTCTATCCAGGGTGACAGCTTTAGGTTCTGTCTCAAAAAAAAAAAGATAAAAATAAAAATAAAAAGAATAGTCCTGGCTCAGCACCTGTGGCTCAACGGGCTAAGGCGCCAGCCACGTACACCTGAGCTGGTGGGTTCAAATCCAGCAAGGGCCCGCCAAGCAACAATGACAGCTGCAACCAAAACATGGCCGAGTGTTGGGAGGCGGAGGCAGGAGACTCCCTTGAGCCCAGGAATTGGAGGTTGCTGTGAGCTGTGATGCACAGCACTCTATCCAGGGTAATAGCTTGAGGCTCTGCTCAAAAAAAAAAAAAAAAAAAGAATAGTCCTAAACAAAAGGTTGAATGAAGAAAGCCAGATACAAAAGAATACATGTTAATTTTATTGTATTTATACAAAGTTTGAAGTCAGGCACAACTAAACTGTAGGAGTTAGATGTCAGGACAGTGGTTACTTTGGGGAAGGTAGGTCTTTTGAGGGGAAGAGTCTTCTTTTGAGGAGAAAGTCTGATAATTATATTTCTTTACCTGTGCAGTGGTTACAAGGAAGGGTTCACCTGTGTTAATTCACTGAGCGATACGTTTATGATTTATACATCTTTTCCATATTTTTATACTTCAAGAAAAATGTTCCCCAACGTCTAAATGGTCAATAAGCCTATGCTGAGATGGGAAACCTAATTGGTAAGTCAGGAAATGCAATTTATTTATTTATTTATTTTATTTTGAGACAGAGCCTCAAGCTGTCACCCTGGACAGAGTGCCATCGCATCACAGCTCACAGCAACCTCCAATTCCTGGGCTCAAGCGAGTCTCCTGCCTCCGCCTCCCAAGTAGCTGGGACTACAGGCGCCCGCCACAACGCCCAGCCATTTTTTGGTTGCAGCCGTCATTGTTGTTTGGCGGGCCCAGGCTGGATTCGAATCTGCCAGCTCAGGTGTATGTGGCTGGCGCCTTAGTCCGTTGAGCCACAGGTGCCGAGCCTGTGATTCCTTTTATAACCACGAGAAACTTGCCCGTTACCCTCAGTATATTCACCATGTGTTCACCCTCTGATATGTAACCCATCTCCAACATGCCAGCTGCCGGCACAGCCTTGTCCCTCAGTTGCTTCCAAGTTGTGCCCCCTCTTTGGGTTCTGAGGAAAAGGGAAAAAGGAAGAAGACATGCTCTGCTATCTTTTTTAGGGAAAACTAAAGCAGCCTGTTTTTGTTTTTACTTTTCTTTCTTTCTTTTTTTTGAGACAGAGCCATACTATTTCACCTTCGGTAGAGTGCTATGGCATCACAGCTCACAGCAACCTCAGACTCTTGGGCTTAAGCAATTTTCTTGCCTCAGCCTCCCAAGTAGCTGGGATTACAGGCACCTACCATAACGCACAGCTAATTTTTTGTTGTAGTTGTCATTGTTGTTTAGCTGGCTCGGGCTGGGTTTGAACTTGCCACCAGTGGTGTATGTGGCCAGTGCCCTAGCCATGGAGCTATGGGCACCAAGCCAATTTTCCGTTTCTTATTTTTCTATGCTCATCACTGATTTATTCATTCATTTGGGCTGTGCTTGAGCACCTACACCACGCTAAGCACTGTTGTAGGCTCAGGGAATAAAGAAAAAACTATCTGATTTCAAGAAACATATGTTCTGAAAAATAGTAATTTTTCTTAATTATAAAAGTGGTTTGACTGAGGAAAATGAAAGTCTTTAAATAACAAATAAAACTAAGATTTCATTTGGCAATTATGTTCAAATCCTTGTCCCATTTCCATCTTGTATGCCTCCTCTGATATTTGCTTTTATCAATTTGGTGTGTAATGTTTAACATATTTTATAATGTATTTACGCACAAAAAAAACAATGCAGAGTAATATTTTCTCAGTTTACTTTTCTTACTTTTACAAAGATATTATATGTCCTATGTATAATTCTGAAATGGGATCTTTCTATTATCAGTATTTATTTATTTATCAAGACAGAGTCTCAGTTTGTGGCCCTTGGTAGAGTGCAGTGGCATCACAGCTCACAGCAACCTCCAACTCTTGGGCTTAAGCAATTCTCTTGCCTCAGCCTCCCAAGTAGCTGGGACTACAGATGCTCACTACTACACCTGGCTTTTTTTTTTTGTAGAGACGGGGTCTCACTCTGGCTCAGGCTGGTTTCGAACCTCTGAACTCAGGGCCATCTACCCACCCAGCCTCGCATAGTGTTAGGATTACAGGCATGAACCACCACGCCTGGCCTATTATCAGTATCTTTATATCAGTAAATACACATCCCTTATTTTTAAAGCTGTTGCATAGAATAGCATAGTATTCCATAAGACACATAATGTTAGAATATATTTACAGGTTTATTGGTCATCTGTAAGTATTTTCTGTGAATGACTTGTAATTTAGCTCATTTTTATATTCTGAAAACAAAATATTTGCTTTTTATGATTTAAAAATTTCATGGCATCATTTGGCATATACAAGGGATCTTCAAAAAGTTCATGGAAAATGCGTATTATGATAAAACTACACGTGGATTTCAAACTGTTTGCACCGTAGTGAATCACACTCACTCATTATAATATTCCTGAACAGGATCGACTGGGAGGCACCAAGAAGGATAAGAAACTTATTCTAAATGAGGCCCTATCGGAGCAACATGAATTGTGCTAAAATAAAGACACATATCAAATTTATAATGAATCTTCACTGGTGGAATGGTGAAATCATTGATCATCTATAAAATGTTTATAAAGATAGTTCCTAGAGGAAATCACCAGCTTAAAGATGGGTGATTTGTTTTAGGATAGATAGATGATGCTGAACATGAAGCCCTTGGTGGCAGATGGGTGGCATCCCCATCAATGTGCAAGGAAAAAATTAATCTCATCTGTGCCCTAATTGAAGAGGACCAATAATTAGCAGCAGAAACAATAGCCAACATCATAGACATCTCTTTCAACCCATTTAGCTTATACAATTCTGACTGAAAATTTCAAGTTGAGCAAATTTTCTACTCACTGGGTACTTAACCCATTGTACCCAAACATTAGCAAATAAGAAGAGAGTTTTCGATGGAAACTTTAAACAAGTGGGATCAATATCCTGAAAAGGGCCAGTTGCTGTGGCTCATGCCTATAATCCTAGAGTACTATAATCCTAGTACTCTGGGAGGCCAAGGCAGGAAGATCGCTTAAGTCTGGGAGTTGGAGGTCAGCCTGGGCAACATAGTAAGATCCCATTTCTACAAAAAATTGAAAAATTAGCTGAGCATGGAAATGTGCATATGTAGTCCCAGCTATTAGGGAGGCTGGGCTGTTCAGCCTCAATAAGCTATGGAGTTCAAGGCCACAATAAGCTATGATTATGCCATTGTACTTCAGCCTGATACTATAAACTCCTGCATAAATTAAATTTCATTCTTTATGATGTTCTGTGGATTTTGACAAATGCATAAAGTTGTGTATCTGGTACCCCAGTACCACATATAATTCTTCCTTTACCTTAAAAATTCTCCTGTACATTCTTTTAGGGTCAACAGGTTTTTTTCCCCCCCAATCCCTTGTTTTCTACTATTTCTATAATTTTTTCCTTTTTCCAATATAGCATATGAATGGAATAATGGATAGTGTGGATTTGAGGGGATCTGTCTTTCTTCATCTGGTAACATGTCTTAAACATTAATCCATGTTGTTGGATTATTAATTATTAGTTCATTTATCTTGAAGTAGTATTCCATTGTATGATTCTACAACTGTTTATCAATTTACTTATTGAAGGACATATTGGTTGTGTAAGGGTGAAAATATATAATACATTTTCCTCACCTATCACAAAATTAGGTCAATACTCCCAAAGCAAAAGACAGAGTAACAAAACACGAGAACAAAAAATATATTTAATAGCATTTTACACGACACAGGAGCCTTCAGAATTGAATACCCAAAGGCCACAGAAAAATTTACATTGTGGTATTTAGGTTTGATTAAGGATGGACAGCCATTTAGAAATGTAATTCGATAAAAAGGGTATGATCTGATGGCAATAACCTGGGAGAACTTACCAAGGCCCCTTTGTTCAGATTTTTCTTGGCCTCCCTGTGTGGCATTCTTTTTGCCCCACCCTTCACTCCAGGTATGGGGCAGGAAGCTTATGGAATGAGGATCTTATTTATGGTTTACCTTCTGGGGAGGTAATTAGAGAGTGATCTCTCTACCTTCTGGGGGGGTAAATTAGAAAGTGATTTCTCTAGGTTTTATGACTTGATTTGAGGGAGAGGAGTTTTAATTTCAATTTAGTTTCTATTTGCCTTAGAGTAGGGAAATCCTAGTTTCTATAACATTCTTTGAGGGTAAAATTAAGGACAGTGGGAGAAGTTTGGATAGAACTTCTTGCTTCTGAGGCTCTTCCAAACTCCTACAGTTAGAAGCACTCAGCATGCTAAAGTACAAGACTTTGGGGTATCATTTTCAGACCCCCAACAGTACCTTCAAGTTTTTGACTGTTATAGATAAAGCTGCTATCAACATTCTCATACAGCTGTTTCTCTGGATATAAGTTTTCAAATATCTTGACTAAATAAGTAATAGTGTGATTTCTGGGATGTATGCTTAGTCTTTAACTTTATAAAAATCTTTTAAACTTCCTTCTAAAGTGGCTCTACCACTTCATAATCCCATTAGCAGTGAATGAGAGTTCCTGTTATTTCTCATCCTAACCAACATTTGTTATTATAGTTATTTTTTTGCCTCTTAGCTATTGAAATAGATGGGGAGTATTCTCCCATATCTTATTGTGGCTGTAATTTGAATTTCCTAGGGATAAATGGTATTAAACATCTTTTCATGTTCTCATTTACCACCTGCATATCTCCTTGCCATCTGTATGTTTGTCTATAAGATGGTTATTAATCTTATTATTAACCCTATTTTACAAATGATAAATCTGAGTATTGGAGAAATTAATGATTTACTCTATGTAGCTTGCAAGTACAGTAAAACTCCACTGTTCTATTTTTAAGTAACATATATGTACAGAAGATAACAACCCAATTAGAGAAACAGCATTGAGCCCTAGGGTATATTATTATATCACTTTCCTATTAAGCCTCTAACTCTTAAATAAACACCAAACAAAATAATAAATTAGAAAAACATTCCAAAAATCAGAAATAAAACCCTCTGAAATTAAATCTAATAGTATATTTTGGAGACCTTTTAGTAACAATATAAAAGAATTCAGTTAACATACGAAGCTATTGCTTTCTTTGCGAGAGGATTGTATATTAGGCACTTTGAATTAATTCTGCACTTTCAGTTACTTTTGAAAAAAATTAAAATAATAATCACATCATGTTAAATGTTAAGTAATATGGAGCTTAAATAAATATATTTATTCCCGGGCATCTCCTAATTTGATATTTGCACTCCCAAGACTTTATTTTCTCTTCTGTTCCTTTTATCTGGGTATGTTCAATGTGATAAACTGCTGAAATATAATGTAAACTCATGCTATTACTTGATCAGCTTGAGAAGTGATGTACTCCTATTCATTTTTTAACTTCATGTGTATAAAATAAAGGGCACTTATACAACCCTAGATGGGCATAGGCTATTTTTAACTTGAAGCAGTTTGAATAACGGCTCAAAGAGATTATTATTTTTTAACTTTCAGTATATTCACTAAATATTTTATTTATTTTTAACTTTAATGTCTTTATGTATTGAAATTGTAGAAATCTATGACTTATATGTCAATTAGCTTAAGTTTAAAAACTGGTTAGTTCTTCTTAAAGCTTTGTGTGATCTTCTCATTATAATTTTAAACTAAAATGCAGGATGTTTCCCTAATATACTATAAACTAGAAACATTGGTTTTATTTGCAATCCTGGCACTTTACAAAAGTGTATTACTCTGGATAATAAATTCTTTTAAGAAAAAATATTTGACTATTCTATGTAGTTATACTCTTAAAAGAAAATTTTAATTCTTAATTATAACTTTTAGAATTTCTAATTAAATTTTGCTTGATTGTTCTTAAGTGTGCTAAACTAGGTATTTCTTCTAATACATGTACTTTGTAAGTAAAAAAAAATATTTTTTCAAATAAATTTAAGCAAATACTTACTAATTCTCCAAACTAAATTTTTTTCTTAAATGTACTACACATATATACACACAGAATATGTCTACACACAGTCTCACCTTACCAAACTAAAATGATTTTTCCCTTCCTTTCGCTGAATAAGAAGATTAGTGGGCAAAAAAATAAAAAAAAATAAAAAAGTTGTGACACTAAGGAGATTTTTTTTAAATAACAGAATCAGAAGATCTGAGTCAGAGGTGTAAATATGAGAGGACAACTACATTGTTCTTAAAGAACAAGGTAAAACAAATTCATAATTGCTAAGTCATGGAAGAAGCCCAAGAGCCCAACGATACACGAATGGATCAATAAACTTTGGTACATGTATACCATGGAATATTATGCAGCCTTAAAGAAAGATGGTGACTTTTCCTCTTTCATAGTGACAT
>CAUYRH010067774.1:0-27006 GCA_963574655.1 Perodicticus potto
AGTCCCAGCTACTTGGGAGGCAGAGGCAAGAGACTCGCTTGAGCCCAGGAATTGGAGGTTGCTGTGAGCTGTGATGCCACGGCACTCTCTCCAGGGTGACAGCTTGAGGCTCTGTCTCAAAAAAAAAAAAAAAAAAAAAAATTTTTATATTTTTCTTTGCATTTTTAAAAACATAGCCATAATATCCATATATCAAGTTTGTTCCCTGGAGCATATTTCCAGAATAATAATTTCAGGTAACATAATATGTTAGTGTAGTTAGAGTCATCATGTTTTTTCTAAAACTTAAGGTTTTGTTCCAGAGTTACTAATTATGTGACTATGACTATTGCCAGCCTTTATTTTCTCACCATGAGAAGTACTATCGTGAGGAGTGAATGAACAAACAGGAGAGCCCTTGCTTAGGAAATGTTAGCTCCTCCTTCCCTTGTTGGTTTAAATTCTCGTGGGAGAATGTTCCCTCTATCTATTTAGTTCTTGAACTAAAATAAAGTTTTATGGTTCTTTTCCATAAAAGAATTTTAATGTTATAAAACCCAAGAATGTTACTTTTTAAAAGAACTTGGTTACATGTTTGTTTGTATTTCTTTGAAACTTATAGTTAAGTTTTTAGGAACCAGAATTATATATGAGAAAGGCTTTTTTAAGAAAATGTAGCTCTTCAAAATGAATCTCCTGTAGTGATCTGGGGCTACGCTTTACAAATTTGTTTCGATATTTGGTATCCAAATCATGTTAGCCATTTCACAAACTGGTTTTCTTTGAAGGGAGATATTCCCATATATGTATAGGACAGGAGTTCTACATTCTTTGAAGGGAAATATTCCTATGTACATGTAAGACAGGAGTACATATTCCTAGACTTAAAATACTGTTGGAAAAGTTTTATCATCTTACTGTCAAACATGTTTTAGCACTTTGCTAATTTTTTCTCATTTTATTTTTTAGAATGAACCTAGTGATCGAGAAGATGGCCTCACCAAGAGACATCATGTAACAGACTCAGAGAATGATGAGCCCTCAAATCTTAATGCCAGTGACTCTGAAAGTGAGGAGCTTCACAGGCAAAAGGACAGTGACTCTGAATCTGAGGAACATGCAGAGCCTCCTGCGAGTGATTCTGAAAATGAAGATGTCAATCAGCATGGGAGTGACTCTGAGAGTGAGGAGACCAGGAAATTACCTGGTAGTGACTCAGAAAATGAGGAACTTCTTAATGGACATGCAAGTGACTCAGAAAATGAAGACATTAGAAAGCATCCTGCCAGTGATTCTGAGACTGAAGAGCTCCAAAAGAGTCCTGCCAGTGACTCTGAAATAGAGGATGCTCTAAAACCTCAAATCAGTGACTCTGAGAGTGAGGAACCCCCACGGCACCAAGCCAGTGACTCAGAAAATGAGGAGCCTTCCAAACCCCGAACAAGTGATTCAGAAAGTGAAGAGCTTCGTAAACCTCAGATCAGTGACTCTGAGAGTGAGGAACCCCCACAGCACCAGGCCAGTGACTCAGAAAATGAGGAACTTCCCAAACCCCGTATTAGTGACTCAGAAAGTGAGGACCCTCCAAGGCCCCAGGGCAGTGACTCCGAAAATGAAGAGCTTCCCAAACCCCATATCAGTGACTCTGAAAGTGAGGATCCCCCAAGGCATCAGGCCAGTGATTCTGAAAATGAGGAGCTTCCCAAACCCCGAGTCAGTGACTCTGAGAGTGAGGAGCCTCAGAAGGAACCTGCTAGTGATTCAGAAACTGAAGATGTCTCCAGACACAAACAGAAGCCAGAGTCGGAGGATGACAGTGATGGGGACAATAGGGGAGAGGGTACAGAAATGCAGACTGACTCCTTTCATTCAGATAGTCACACAGACAGAAAAAGATTTCACAGCTCTGATAGTGAGGAGGAAGAACCCAAAAGGCAGAAACTCAACAGTGACGAAGATGAGGAAAGAGAGGGTGAGGAGGAGAAAGTAGCAAAGCGAAAAGCTGCTGTGCTTTCTGATAGTGAAGATGAAGAGAAAGCATGTAAGGCATTATTTGTGGCTGTTGAAAAGTAGTTTTACTGATTATCTTTTATAACTGAAAAATTGTGTCCTTCCCTGTTAGGTGAGATATGTAATCTGTCATTCACCTTGATACTCCAGAATGTCATGAGAACGGTCATTTCCTCTGGGTGTCATTGGCTAAGCTAATATTAAATTTCCTTTTGAGTTGTAGTATCACCTATAAATTTTGGACTTCCTCAAAGGGATAAGCTAGACCAAAGATCAGTGGGGATATAAAAGACTTTGTTTCTGTTTAAAACTGGAAAGAGAAATGTTTCTATAAAGTATGTTTAAATGAAAACTCCTAACTATGGGCTCGGCGCCTATGGTTCAACGGGCTAAGGCACCAACCACGCATACGTGAGCTGGCGGGTTCGAATCCAGCCCGGGCCCACCAAACAGCAATGTTGGCTGCAACCAAAAAATGGCCGGGTGTTGTGGCGGGCGCCTGTAGTCCCAGCTGCTCGGGAGGCAGAGGCAGGAGACTCGCTTGAGCCCAGGAGTTGGAGGTTGCTGTGAGTTGTGATGCCATGTCACTCTATCCAGGGTGACAGCTTGAGTCTCTGTCTCAAAAGAAAACTCCTGACTGTGACCAGAGTTGGCTGTGGGTCTCTAATAGCTAACTCACTGGATCCCATCCCAGATTGGGAGCCCACCCAGATGCATCTCTTTATTTGTTCACTGTTGAATGTCCAAATTCAAGGAACTATTGGGAGGATTCTATTTGGAGACTCTATGTCTGCATAGAGTGTTTGAGTGTTTGCTGTCTGAGACCTCATTTTCACAGATAGTAATTTTTACCTGATTACTTTTTTATGAAACGCATCTTTTTTGAAAAAGACATATTCCCATATAGACAGTTATTAGTAGAGAAGGAAAAAGAGTACTACACATACTGCCATTTTGTTAAGGTAGATGTGAAATTTCAAAATGGCCAAGGAATATGGGAAATACTCCTAAAAAGTAATACCTCACCTAGTACTAATTTGTAGTGTTAGTTCTAATACTAGGCAACATGGAAAGGGTGGCAGTTGTGCTCATCAGTCTAATCTTAATTTTCTCTATTTCCCAAAAGGAAAGGTGACTATTTATGCTCACTTTCATGTTGGTTTCTTCTTCTTTTGGCCACTATTTCAAACTTAGCAAAATAACAGATAATTTGTAAGATGGTTCTGAATGAGTTTTTTATCTTCTAAATCATGTGTGAGGAAGTCCTTTGATTTATTGACATCTACTACCATTTTTTTTTTGTAGAGACAGAGTTTCACTTTATCACCCTCGGTAGAGTGCCATGGTGTCACACAGCTCATAGCAACCTCCAATTCCTGGGCTTAGGCATTTCTCTCGCCTTAGCCTCCTGAGTAGCTGGGACTACAGGCGCCCACCACAACACCCGGCTGTTTTTTTGTTTTGCGGTTCAGCCGAGGCCGAGTTTGAACCCGCTACCTTTGGTATATGGGGCCGGCGCACTACTTGCTGAGCCACAGGCGCCGCCCCGACATCTACTACCATTTTAAAGCACCTGTTACACATAACAGATCAAGACTAATGCTGATTTTCTTTTTCAACAGCTGCAAAGAAGAGTCGTGTTGTCTCTGATGCAGATGACTCTGACAGTGATGCTGTATCAGATAAGTTGGGCAAAAGAGAGAAGACAGTAGCGTCTGATAGTGAAGAAGAAGCAGGGAAAGAAGAGTTGTCTGATAAGAAAAATGAAGAGAAGGATCTATTTGGGAGTGAGAGTGAGTCAGGCAATGAGGAAGAGTAAGTGACAATGTAACATGAGTTTTTTCCCAAGCGTTCTTAATTATGTAGTAGAGAGGGGTTTGTCTCTCAAGTTCTTTAAACTTGTATTAAAATTTTACGTTGATAAAATACACTATGCACGGCCTGATTGCATGACTTTGAGGATTTAGAATTTTTGTTCCTGCATTACTGCTACAGACTACAACATGGGTGACTCTCAAAAATCACATGTTAAGAGAAAGAAGCAAAGAGTGCACATTAAAGAATAGATGAAACTAATTTATGGTGATAGAAACTAGAGTGATGGTTGTCTCTAGGATGTTGATATTGGGAGACTGACTAGAGGGGGCCATAAGGGAACTCTGGGGAGATGGGATTGTTTTTTATTTTGGTTGGGGTGCTGGTTACATGAGTGTCTGCATTTTATAATTCATTGAGCAGGAAACTTAAGATTTGTACATTTTATTATAAGTAAATTATACTCCATTTAAAAAAATGGTTCCTGGTTGAGCACCATTGGGCATTTAGTGGTGTACACCTATAGTCCTAGCCTCTAAGATGGATCACTTGAGCCCAGGAGTTCAAGGCTACAGTGTGCTGTAATTACACTGCTGCACTCCAGCCTAGAAGCAGAGAGAGATTCTGTCTCTTCAAATGAATGTTTTTATATTTGTTTCTTTCCTAGAAATCTTATTGCAGATATATTTGGAGAATCTGGTGATGAAGAGGAAGAAGAGTTTACAGTAAGTATAAGATGGAAATATTTACTTTTTGTTGTTGTTGTTGTTGTAGTTGTCAGTGTTGTTCGGCAAGCCCAGATTTGAACCTGCCAGCTCCGGTGTATGTGGCTGGTGCCCTAGCTGCTTAAGTTACAGGCGCCGAGCCAAAATATTTACTTTTTCATTATGCTTTTTGTTTGTTTCTGTGGCAGTGGTTCTCTAATAGGTGATTCCAATAAGTAAAAATAAACAACTTTGATGTAGTTAAAAGTCTCAAAAGGGATTCGTAAAGTATATACCAGTGGTTCTCAACCTTCCTAATGCTGTGATGTATTTTCATTGCTACAAAGGTGTTGTGACCCACAACGCCTTTGAGAACTACTGGTATATACAAAGGTATGAAAGGAAAATAACAGGCAAAATTGAATTCAAAGGGGGAAGGAACACATCAAGAAATCATGAAAGGCACTTAGTAATGTTAAAGGGTGAGAGTCATGATTCTTAAAGAGGCAGTCTAGGTCATTTGGACTACCTTTATGCTAAGGACAGTTAGAAAAACTGGACAAAATATTTAGAAATAGGCTCATTATTGAGCAACAAAAGAACTGTTAAGCCAGAAAACAAACCTAAAGGTAGTAACTCAGCATTTAGAACTCTTTTCCTTTTGGGGTATTTGCTGGTCAGCTTGAGGGGCTGCTTGTATTTTTGATAGGCTTGGGAACAAAAGTTCAAGTTCGGGGCCTGTTGAGGTTGGGGACCTTGTAAACCCCCCCAGATTAGGATTACAGAGAGCAGTACCCTTAAGATTAAGAGTGAACTGGAAGTAAAATAGTCTTTGGTTAGATTTTAGCATCTGTGAATCTTATAGACTAGAAAACTTTAGTCTGAGAAATTTGATGACAGTGATTCTAGTTTTTCATGTATGCAGCTTGATACACAGTCAAAGAAAACATTAATAGGATGTAGGAGTAATAACAGACAATAGAAATAGACCTAGGACTCTAGATAGATAATTGGCATTTTAATGATCACCTTAGAAAGTATTCAGGGAAATAAAGTAAAATATTTAAAATGTTATCAGAGCAGGCGGCGCCTGTGGCTCAAAGGAGTAGGGCGCCAGCCCCATATACCGGAGATGGTGGGTTCAGACCCGGCCCTGGCCAAAAACTGCAAAAAAAAAAAAAAAAATTGTTGTCAGAGCAAGCAAACAATTTTTAAAAGCACAAGGTGGATTTGGAGAAGAGCCAAGTAGAAATTTCAGAACTATAAAAACCATAGTAACTGAAATTAAAAACTCAGTGGGTGAGGGGGCTTCCCTCTCGGATTCCCTCTACTGCCGGAGGTTCTGTTCCTCTTCTTCTGTTCTCTCTCTTTTGCTTATCATGCTTATCAATCTTTCTCCCTGTCAATAAACTCTATCCTGTTGCTTAAAAAAAAAAAATAAACTCAATGGATGAGTTTAACAACAGGCTAGACATGTTTGAAGAGAAAACTAGTAAACTGGAAGATAGGAGAAAATATTTAGATTGAAGCATTTATATACAATATTATGGAAAATTTTAAAAAAAATGATGTAAACTATACATGGAAAGGTTTAAGAAAAATGCATAATTGAGGGGAAATTATATGCATAGCAGAACAATATTTGAAGAAATAATAAATAAGCCTATAAATTCTAGAAGTCCTACAAATTGCCAGAAGGATAAATAAAAAGAAATCTTCACCTAAATACTTTAAGAAAACTGCAGGACATCAAAGAAAATAAGGAAGTCTTAAAAGCAGCCCCAGGAAAAATACCACATTGAGAAAATAGACAAACTAATAGTTGACTCCTCAATAGAAATAATAGAATCCAGTAACTGCAAACTTAGAGTTATTTTATGTTCAGCAAAAATACTTGTTAGGCGTGAAGATGAAAAGAGGAGGGAATTAATAGTGCACCAAGTGAAAGAAATAGAAAAATGCAGAAAGAAAATAAAGCGAAAGGGTAGATGCAAGAAGGAAAAAAGAGCCACAATGTGTATAGGCCTAAATGAGTATTAACTGTATAAAACAAAAAGTAATGTTTAAAATTATATAAAATTAAAATGCATGATAAGAGTAACAAATTGGGAGTACACATGGAATTGAACTGCTTACAGGTCTTTGCAAATATATGTAGGTGTATATTGGCAGACTTTGTTGTTAAGTGACCACTAAAAAGACTATTAAAAATGTATAACTTCCAAACTAACAGAGGAGGAAAAAAATGGAATAATTAAAGCTAATCAGTACCAAAGGATGCAAAAAAAGACCCAAAGAACTATGTAACAGGGGACACCAGAACTAGTATATAGTAAAATAGCATATTTAAATTTTGATACTATAGTAAAATAGCAGATTTAAATTTATAATCATCAGATTATATTAACTGTGAATGTACTAAATGCTCCAGTTAAAGGACAAAAGTGCTCAGACTGGATTTTTTTATAAACCAGCTGTATACTGATTTTAAGATTCATCTGAAACAAGATAAAAGTTGAAAATAAAATGTTAGGAAAAGCTACTCTGTGTGAACTCTAACCAGAAGAAAACTGGTTATCAAAGAGGTAGACTTCAAGGTAAAAAACATAACTTGAGTTAGAGAAGGTCACTTTATATTGATAAAAGGTTTTAAAATGGTATACACTAAATAACAAATTTTGAAAGTTTAAAATACCTCCTTCCATTCAATTGTTTTCCTTTCACCTTGTTAATGGAGAGTCTTTTGATGCACAGAAGTTCTTAATATATTTAATAGATTAAATTTACCAGTCTTTCCCTTTATGGTGAAAGGTTTTTAAATTCTGTCTCAGAAATTTTTGCCTATCCCTAAAATCATGAAGATATTCTCTCCCAAATCTAGAAGCTGGAATATTTTATCCTTCACATAGTTGTGTTACCTACCTAGAGTTGGTTTTTGCATGTGGTATGAAGTAAAAGTGAAGATTTCTCTCCCCATTTGGACTATCCAATTAACCCAGCACTATTTATTGAAAATAATTTTTTTACTACTTTTTGAAAAGTGCCTTCTTTGTCAGAAATTGAGTGTCTAAATGTATATATTCTAATATTTTCACACACTATCTTTCCTGTCCTTTTGGTCTATTTATCTTGGTAATTAATACATAACACTTTATAGTTGGTTGTTTATGTCCTCTGAGCTTGTTGTTCTTCAACATTGCCTGGTCTTTTCTTGGTTCTTTGTGTATCCATGTACTTTTCGTTTTTGAGACTAGTCTGTTCTGTTGCCCAGGCTGAAGTGCAGTGGCACATTCATAGCTCACTGCCGCCTTCAACTTCTGGGCTCAAGTTATCCTTTTGCCTTAACCTCCTGAGAAGCTGGAACTACAGGAGTGTGCCACCCCACCTGGATAATCTTTTTTAAAAATCCTTTTTCAGAGATGAGGTCTTGCTATATTGCTCAGGCTGGTCTTGAACTCCTGGCCTGAAGTGATCCTCCTGCCTCCTAAATTCTGGAATTAGAAGCTTGAGTGGCCAGCCAGCATTTCCATATAAATTTTAGACCAAGTTTTTAAAAAAATACAAGGTATAGGTAATTTTTTTCTGAGTGCAATGCAGTGAAACTAAAAGTTAATAACTGAATCAGCAAACAAAATACCCTTGCCACTCAATAGTTTAAAGCCTAACAAATCAGTTTTTGGATCAAGAAAGAAATCAATGCTCTTTTTACTAAAGCAAGAGAAAGTGAAAGTGAATGAATTTGAATAAGTAAACCTAAGGAAAATATAAAGGAAGAATTTACCACAGGTACTTGAGAGACTGTCTTGCCAGAGGCTCTTTGGACGTCATCTTCACTTAAGCAACATATTACAAGAATAAAATATATTTATCTAGATTGGGGAGTTAATACCAATAAGCTTATAATATTAATAGTTTTACTTGAGAGAGAAGAAACACTATACTAGGTGACCTTTGGGAAGGCTTCTTTAAGTATAACACAGGAGTTAGAGGTTATGAAGAAAAGACTGATTATTTCATTTACATAAAAATAAAGAAATTATGCCTGGCAAACATTAGCATAAATAAAACATAACCATACAGATTTAGGGATGTGTAGTTCTTGTCACTAACAGAGGGTTATTCCTAATTTTTAAGGATATTTTACATACTAATAGGAAAAAGGTGAACAACCAAAAATATGAGCATTGGCTCGGTGCCCATAGCTCAGTGTAGGGTGCCAGCTGCATGCAGTGGGACTAGTGGGTTTGAACCTGGCTAGGGCCTGCTAAACAACAATGACCAAACAACAAAAATAGCTGGGCATTGTGGTTGGCGCCTATAGTCCCAGCTACTTGAGAGCCTAAGGCAAAAGAATTGTTTAAGCCCAAGAGTTTGAGGTTGCTGTGAGCTGTGATGTCACGTTACTCTATAGAGAGCAACATAGTAAGACTCTGTCTCAGGCGAAAAAAAAGACAAAAAAAAGAGCATGAAATATTGAGCGTTCACAGAAACAGAATTGAACAAATGGCTTCATGAACATGAAAACATGCCTGACCTTACTCACAATAAGAGAATGTGAAAAAACTACACTGGGATACCTTTTGTGTAGGGGTCCAGTGATAGGCAGATAGCAATGCTTGATAACCTGTAATAGTGAGAATTTGGAGAAAGAGGTACATTCATACTTTGCTCAAAGAAGAAATGATTGATATAAACTCTGTAGAAGTCAATTTGGCAAATATTTCTCAAAATTTCAAATACACAAAATTAAATGTCCTTAGGGAAATAGGTAAACAAATTATGGTTACAGCCACATGGTGAAGTAGTCAGAATCTTAAAAGGAATAATACTTAATGCTGACGTGGATTGACTTCCAAATTCTGTTAAACTTTTAATATGTAGAGCAGTATCCCATACCCACTATGAATAATATGCTGCCATTTGTATAATAAGAGGGATGCTAACTATATGTGTAGAAGTGCTTGTATAAAAGTAAACTGTTTCTGGAAGGAAATGTAAGAAAATTAGAGAAACTAATCTGCCTTTTGATACGTATTTAATTTTTGTTCTTTGTAGATGTATTGCTTTACAAATGCAAAAATTTAAGAGCAGTTATACAAAAGACAATCTATAAGGATGTTACGATAACTTTGGCTCACTCTGCATTTAGGGTTTTAACCAAGAAGATTTGGAGGAAGAGAAAGGTGAAATGCAGGTAAAAGAAGCAGAAGATTCAGATTCTGATGATAACATAAAGAGAGGAAAACAGTAAGTTAGTTTGTTTTTAAGGGATTTGCTAAAGAGAAGTTAAAAAATGAAGGTAGAGATTATTGAACTTTCATTTGCTTTTCATTTGGTTCCTGGTTCAGTTTAGGAGAGAATCTATTCCCATTTTTCTCTGTTGTACTTCTCTATATACAGCGCTGTCAGCAAATTACTTGTTATTTTTCTTTCATTTACCCTGTGCTCAGATGACTTAATTTGGGAATTTAGATTTATATGGTATCAGACTTAATTTATGGCTTACCAAGTAAACTCTTCTGAAAAGTAACAATAATTTTAGAAATACATTAGGTTCGAAGCTCATAGTGAGTCTGTAGTAGATACCTATATTTATCTCAGTTACACTATATTTTGAGAGTTGCACTTCTTATCACTGAAAGGCGTTCTGTTTTTTTTCAATTCATGCTATATTAAGACAAAAACATTCAAATAATTTGGACACCATTGTATTCCCCAAAAAGGAATAGGGGTAACATATGAGTTGGATGTAATGTCTGGGATCAGCTTTTCTTTTAATAGCAAGTGGTAAGGACGTTTGTGTGTCACTTACTGACAGGGATACACTCTAAGAAATGTATTATTAGGCAACTTCATTGTTGTGAAAATGTCATAGAATGTACTTATACAAACCTAGGTAGTATAGCCTACTACACACCTAGGCTGTATGGTACAGCCTTTGCTCCTAAGCTGCAAACCTGAGTACAGCGTATTGTACTGAATACTGTAGACATTTGTAACACAGTAGTAGTGTTTGTGTATCTAAACATAGAAAATATGCAGTAAAGGGTGGTGCCTGTGGCTCAAAGGAGTAGGGCACCGGCCTCATATGCCGGAGGTGGTGGGTTCAAACCCAGCCCCGGCCAAACACTGCAAAAAGAAAAAAAAAGAAAATGTGCAGTAAAAATACAGTATAAAAGAAAAAATGGTGTTTGTTTGGGACACTTACCATGAATGGAGCTTGCAGGAGTGGAAAGTAGTTCATTGAGTTAGAATTAGGAAATTTGATGTGATAAAAATCAATGTGTTTTTAAAAGAGAACTTGTATTTTATTTGATTTTGCATTACTCCTTTAGTATGGATTTTCTGTCGGATTTTGAGATGATGTTGCAGAGGAAAAAGAATATGAGTGGCAAGCGCAGACGGAACCGCGACGGTGGCACCTTTATTAGTGACGCGGACGATGTTGTGAGTGCCATGATTGTGAAGATGAATGAAGCTGCTGAGGTGAGATGGTCACTTTTTCTTTCCCCCACTGGATTAGTTGGGTGCCTTTTTTTCCCCTTAATGCTTAAACCCTTACTTAAACTACACTTTTTTCTTTCTTCCCCTCCCCCGCCCCCCGACAGAGCCTCAAGCTGTTGCCCCAGGTAGAGTGCTGTGGCATCACAGCTCACAGCAACCTCCAACTCCTAGGCTTAAGCGATTCTCTTGCCTCAGCCTGCCAAGTAGCTGGAACTACAGGCGCCCGCCACAATGCCTGGCTATTTTTGGGTTGTAGTTATCCTTGTTGTTTGGCAGGCCTGGGCTGGATTCGAACCTGTCAGCTCTGGTGTATGTGGCTGGAGCCTTAGCCGCTTGAGCTACGGTGCCAAGCCTTAAGGCACCAATTTTAAGTATGGGAATAATTTTAATTTTTTAATCATGTTTGCAAAAGTGAAAAGACTAAATATTAAGTAAAATTTCCCTTTCTGGGTGAATGGCTTTGCTAGTTTTATGGGGCAGGGTTTTATTCTCAGGTTGGTTAGTTCGCCATAAAGTTTAACAACATTTCTTCATATTAAAAAATGTATTATAAATGTGTGTGTCATTCTCTTACCCTGATCATGAGACTGTATTTAAGTCGTTGTGTTTTAAAAATCTGTCAAATTTGTAAACATTGGCCCAGTATTATGTCTAAAATACAAGTTCTGGTCTTTTAGAGATATTTGCTTTTAAAGTATTAATAGATTCAATGATCTGTCTGGTATATGTATCAAAGCAGTTCAAAGGTGGAGGGAAAGTAGCTTGACATATAGCTAAAAAGTAAGACTAGTTATGTCAGTTTAGTTGTTGAAATATACATGACAGATATATTCAGTATTTTATGTTTATAATATTTGAAATTTTTATAACAAAAAAATAGAGAAAAACTGCCCAATAAATGCTGAAATTTTTCTTTGAGAATATTAATAGATTCCACTAATAACCAAACTTCACATTTAGAAAATTATTCCAAAATTTTACAGGTATAATTTGTCCCTTGAATGAACTCTTTGAAAACTTGACAGTTATGGCTCAGCACCTGTAGCTCAGCGGCTAGGGAGCCAGGCCCATACACCAGAGCTGGCAGGTTCGAATCCAGCTCAGGCCCTCCAAACAGCGATGACAACTGCAAGCAAAAACTAGCCGGGCATTGTGGCAGGTGCCTGTAGTCCCAGCTACTTGGGAGACTAAGGCAAGAGAATCTCTTAAGTTCAAGAGTTTGAGGTTGCTATGAGCTGTGATGCCATAGCACTCTACCCAGGGCGACATAGTGAGACTCTGTGTAAAAAAAAAAAACAAAAAAAAACCTTGACAGTTATGTCAGTATTTTAAATCAAAATTGTTCTTTCAGTCTGTGGTTGTTAATGGTAATTATTGTAATGGTTTTGCAAGTTTGACATAGACACATACATGGATTGGTTCTCTGCCCAAAATTCATGTGTTAATCTTTCTTTTAGGAAAAATTGTAGTGTCTTTGAGAACCTATTGCTTTATTTTATTTTCTGTGGTTCTGATTTGCTATTAACAATTAATACTACTTTTTTTAAAAATATTTTTTTCTGAATAGGAAGACAGACAGTTGAATAATCAAAAAAAGCCTGCACTGAAAAAATTAACTTTGTTACCTACTGTGGTTATGCACCTTAAGAAGTAAGTATTTTTCTTGAAAAAGCTTTTCTTTTTAATAGAATGATCAGAAGGCAGACTGGTGTTCTAGGGGTATTAAATAATGGTAGCCTTCTATCAGTTCACAGATAATTAATAATAAAATTTCCTAAATTATATTTCTTCATAAATTTGTATTAAACCTTGATGCCTGATCAAACAGAACAAATAGTAAACTAATATGAATGAAAGAAAAACTTGGAACTACAAAGTTTTGTTCTCTACTGACAGTTTGGGTTTGGTAAAATTGCTGTTTTCCGTTTGTGAGAAGAGCAAATCTTGGGAGACTCGTTTAGCACACAGTATTCAAGGGGTCTGTGGCCCTGTTAACATCACAGTCATTGATCCTTCTGAAATAATGATTCTTTCTTAATAGACCTTGTTACCAATTTTTTTCATTGGTTTGCTCGTATTTCTGAGCAACTTTGCTTTTTTCTTTGAACCATGTTGAAGCCTACTTTTAATGACTGAAGAAATGCATTAATGTTATTAGTGAGCCACCAGCATGGCCTAGGACATTTGTAACTAGAAAATTGCTCCCTCTATTTCATTAGTCCAAATTATCTGTCACTGGTTTTATGTAAATAATATTGTCATGTTTTCTACTAGTATAACTGATTCCAGTACATAAAATGGAGTTTTAAATATCATTATTTTATTGAGATTTGGTGTCCTGCAGAGAATAGCACAGTTCCAGGTTCATACCACCTGAAACTATTTGAGGATCACTATTCTGATAGATTAAACATTATTTTTCTTTTTAGCTAATGATTAGGGCTCATTCTTTACTGTTTGTACCACTGATACCAGCAGTAATCTATCTTGTGTAATTTGAGTTTGCTTAAATTTTATTTCAGCAAATCTTCTTTGTCAGGCAGATATTTCTGGAAAATAAGAACTAAAGGCTGGGAACCCATAGCTCATTGGTTAGAGTGCCAGCCCCATGCACTGGGGTTGGCAGGTTCAAACCCAACCTGTGCCTGCTGACCAAAAAAAAAAAAGAAAAGAAAAGAAGAACTAAAGTTCATATTGCTTCTGAAACCAGAATAGGTATTCAGTAAATATTGACTGTATATAAGTAACTTTTTAAAAGTAGTTTTTGGAAATATCACTAAATATGTAAGAAGTCAGAAGATAAGCTGGGCGCCCATAGCACAGTGGTTACGGCACCAGCCACCTACATCCGGGTGGCGGGTTCAAACCTGGCCCGTGCCAGCTAAACAACTGCAATAGAAAAATAGCCATGTGTTGTGGCAGGCGCCTGTAGTCCTAGCTACTTGGGAGGCTGAGGCAAGAGAATCACTTAAGCCCAAGAGTTTGAGGTTGCTGTGAGCTGTGAGGCTATGGCACTCTACCAAGGGCAACATAGTGACGCTGTCTCAAAAAAAAAAAAAAAAAAAAGTGAGAAGATACAGGAGAAGTAAATTTCATAGAGTTGACTTTATTTTTTTTTAAAATTATTATTGCAGGCAGGACCTTAAAGAAACATTTATTGACAGTGGTGTGATGTCTGCCATCAAAGAATGGCTCTCACCTCTACCAGATAGGAGTTTGCCAGCATTAAAGATTCGAGAGGAACTGTTGAAGATTCTGCAAGAGGTTAGAGACAGATAATCTGACTGTTCGCTCTTCATTAGTTACCAATTATGGTTTATAGTGTCATAACCTCTATAGTTTACAATGTATTTATACATTCTCTTGCTATAGCCTGGCAGAAGAAGGGTTAGAAAAGGGGAATATACCTACTGAAATGAGCATAAAAGGGAAGACCTTACAAAACTTTATGGAACTGTAGGGAAAGATACTGGCTATTGATTTATCTGAGAAGAATTGTACAGTAGTAGACATGTTCTGGGAAAGCTCTTAAAGTAGAAAGAGCACCAAATGCAGAGTCATAAGAACTTGCATTTGAATCTTGAGCTGATCTACCTTTATGTGGCTGTGATACCTTGGGCAAGCTACTTAATTTCTGAAGGAATTCTGGAGGAAATTCCTATGTGCCAAGCACTGTGCTTCATGCTTTGTGTATGTGTTAGTTTATTCTTTGCAGTAAATAAGGTAGGTGTGTAGTCTCCATTTTACAAATGAGGAAATTAAGATTCAAAAAAGTTAAATGACTTTTGTCCAAGGTCACATAGCCAGAAGGTTCCCATGCCTGGCTACACTCTTAGGTCTGTTGGATTCTGAGACCTGTGCTGACTCCTGTGTCAAACTGCTAACCTCTGAGCATTCTTAGTTCACACTTTCTCACACTGTTAGGCTTCACTTGAACTCAGTGGTAATACTGAACTCTCTTAATATGAACACAGAGTATCTTTGTGTTCAATGTCTATAGATTCTGGGAAAATGAAGTCTTTTATTTGTTTTTTTTGTGAATGAACCAGATCTTAAAAGTCCTCTGGAACAGATTAGCAAAACTCCCAGGTTCTGAGTGATTAATATGTATATAATGTGTTTTTGTTCCCCAGCTACCCAGTGTGAGCCAGGAGACCCTGAAACATAGTGGGATTGGACGAGCAGTGATGTATCTCTATAAACATCCCAAGGAATCAAGGTCCAACAAGGACATGGCCGGGAAATTAATCAGTATGTAAATTTTACTTTTTGTTTGTTGTGTTTATGTCTACTTAGAAACATGTACATATAAAAACTGTATTTTTACCAATATTTGTTCATATTGGTAATGTCTGGAACGTAGACTAGAAATGTTTTAAATAAATTATAGATACCAGGTTTTTCTTCTAGATATAAAGTGCTTTTCAGCATACTTAGGTATGCTATCCAGTATTCAATATAGCAAGTTAAAAGCATGACTTTTCTAGCTGTGAGTTAAAATAGTCTTAATTGTATTTCAACTTCAACCATACAGTGGTTATTATTATAAAGTACAATACCTTAGAAAACTGAAGAATAGATCAGTTGAGTAACTATAAACCTGGAAATCAGGGCGGCGCCTGCGGCTCAGTGGGTAGGGCATCAGCCCCATATATCAAGGGTGGCAGGTTCAAACCCGGCCCCGGCCAAACGGCAACAGAAGAAATAGCCAGGCGTTGTCGCGGGCGTCTGTGGTCCCAGCTACTCGGAAGGCTGAGGCAAGAGAATCGCCTAAGCCCAAGAGCTAGAGGTTGCTGTGAGCTGTGACGCCATGGCACTCTTCCAAGGACGATAAAGTGAGACTGTTGTCTCTACAAAAAAAAAACCTGGAAATCAATAATTAGGCATTTTAAACACCAAAAAAAAAAAAAAAAAAAAAAAAGGAAGGAGGAGGATTACAATGCAGTCCAGGATTTGGTCATGCCTGAATCATGGATATGCCACTTGCCTACAGCATATCCTTAGCTTGGAGTTTAAGTTCTAGTCTTGGTCTTTTGTGCTGTAAAATTGAGGCAGTCATGTGTTTTCTGTGGGTTATTTTTTTTTCTTTGTCACCCTTGGTAGAGTGCTATGGCGTCATAGCTCACAGCAACCTCCAGCTCCTGGGCTTAGCTGATTCTCTTGCCTCAGCCTCCCGATTAGCTGGGACTACAGGCGCCTGCCACAACGCCTGGCTATTTTTTTGTTGCAGTTTGGCCGGGGCCGGGTTTGAACCTGCCACCCTCAGTATATGGGGCCGGCGCCCTACTCACTGAGCCACAGGCGCTGCCCTCTTTGGATTATTTTAAAGATTCAATGAGAGGATGTATATAAAGCACAGTGCTTAGCACATGGTAAGTACTCAATTAATAATACTAGCTACTTACCACTATTGTTACTTGCATGATGGTCTCCAGAACCTTTTTGCATGTTCTTAATTATGCCAGAGGAGTTTAACTGAAATTCATGTAATTAAGTTCCATATTGTTTATGAAATTATTCAGTTTTAAGACTGAAATCCATATTTGTTTTTATTATCCTCTGCATCTTTTCCTGTGCCTCTTGTTGGAAAGAAATTTTTTAAACTTCAAGCTCAGCCCAGCGTGGTGGTTCACACCTGTAATCCCAGCTGTCTGGGAGGCCGAGGTGGGTGGAGTGCCTGAGCTCATGAGTTCAACACCAGCCTGAGCCAGAGTGAGACCCCCATTTCTAAAAATAGCCCGGCGATGTGGCAGGTGCCTGTAGTCCCAGCCTACTCGGGAGGCTGAGGCAAGAGAATCACCCGAGCCCAAGAGTTCGAGGTCGCTGTGAGCTATAATGCCATGACACTACCAAGGGTGACAAAGTGAGACTGTGTCAAAAAAAAAACAAACAAAAAAACTTAAAAGCTAGATTGAAAAAGAAACTACGTCAATATTTGAATACAGTAATTATTTTTCTATTGAATCTTTAAACTTTTAGAATATAAATTTTTTTATTAAACCAAAGATGTATTATCATCTCAGATCTTGTTAATAATCTAAAATTTATTGCCTACTAGGTGGTAAACCTTTGTTTCTTCTGTGCAGCAGCTTGTGACTTTTTTTTTTTGGCCCTAGACCGAGAGAAGTAGACTATTCCCTTGAGTTACTACAGCAGTGATTCTGAATCCAGGGGTATCGTCAGTGGAGTGATTTTAAAAGATTTGTAGACCCCTAACAATCTCTGTTTTCTTCTTGGTGTGACAACATCTGTGTTCTATCTGTAAAGGTTCTTTAACTACATTATGTTTCAGAACTAAAACTTCAGTTGGCACCTCTGGACTTTTTACTTGCTGGACAGTGGTCATGTAGTAATTATATTTCATTGTCATCTTAGCAGCTTTATGAAGTATGAACTCTACATCTGCCATATTAGACTATAATTTTTGCTACATGCAATGCTCATGTCTATAATCCTAGCACTTTGAGAGGCCAGGACAGGAGGATCACTTTAGCTCCTGGAGTTCTAGACAGCCCAGCACAGCAAGACCCTTCTCTGTAAAAAATAAAATAAATTAATTAAGTGAATAAAAATTTAAAATAAAAGAAAATAGTCAACCCAGCTAGTTGATAACTATCAAAGTGGGTCAGATGTTACTTTCTTTGAATCTCTATGGTGGTTACTGATTTAACTTATATTTTCACTGTTAAGTTTTCTTCTTTTTTTTTTATTTTTTATTTTTATTTTATTTTTTTTTTATTTTTATTTTTTGAGACTGAGCCTCAAGCTGTCACCCTGGGTAGAGTGCTATGGCTTCACAACTCACAGCAACCTCCAATTCCTGGGCTCAAGCGAGTCTCCTGCCTCCACCTCCCAAGTAGCTGGGACCACAGGTGCCCGCCACAACACCCGGCTATTTTTTGGTTGCAGCCATCGTTGTTTGGCGGGCCCGGGCTGGATTCAAACCCGCCAGCTCAGGTGTACGTAGCTGACGCCTTAGCCCGTTGAGTCACAGGCGCCAAGCCTCACTGTAAGTTTTTTAAGTCAGCTGGAGTTAGTTATGATAGTGGTATTATGCTGTGTTTATATATAAATAATCCTGAAATAATGGAGTCCTTAGGAAAGAGTAAATGTTTAGAATATCACATAACACTACAATGCAGTTATTTGAAAGAATGGTAGGAGAAATGCTATTTTGTCGACTAAACAATTGTTTTTTTTTCTTGTTGCAGATGAATGGTCTCGGCCTATATTTGGTCTTACCTCAAACTACAAAGGAATGACAAGAGAAGAAAGAGAGCAGAGAGATCTAGAACAAATGCCTCAACGACGAAGAATGAACAGGTATGAGGGAACAGGTATGAGTAAGTGGAATAAATATCGTTGTTGGCAATAATCAGAGGGTTTTGGTAAATAAGTATCATTTGGAAACCTGCAAGATGATGGGGATTTCTTTTGTCTCAGCTTGTTATTATCTGTGTAGTTCATAATACTCTTTTAATTTAAATGTGGTAGTGTGTGATGGAGGCCCTCTCCATCTGCCATGACCTTCCTGGGTCAGTTTGGTGGAATATGGCCCCCTCATGGTTCTGATTTTGCTCGGTTTGCTCTAGCCATTTACAGAAAACAACTTTTTCCCTCCCATTTCCAAATTGCTGGATTAAAAAAAAAAAAAAGGGTTCACTTTGTACCAATATGCTGGATATAGTTGCACCCTGGAGGGCAAAGTTATTAGTTATAAATATATGTCAGTTATGGCTCACCCCTAGTGAAATCTGTTATATTAAGTGAATACTAAAATAAGTAGTACTTTTTAAAGATTTTTAGAAGTTATTTTTCCTGTTCCCATTTAGAAGAGCTAAGCAGGGTATAAGTTTCGTATTAGTTTGCTCTGTTTAATCTTAGTTACAAGGTTCTAACATTCCTAGTATTTCCTTGTTTGCTTTTTTCTCAGCACTGGTGGTCAGACACCCCGAAGAGACCTGGAAAAGGTGCTGACAGGAGAGGAGAAGTAAGGTTTTGCATTAATTTTTCTTCCTAGACTATATAGAATGCTTCTGTTTGCTCATTTAAAATGAATAGTAAATGAAATGCTATTATGGTTACATAGGTAAGGGTAATTTTCAGTTTAAAATTTATTGAATATTGGGTACTCTGAGGATATAAGGAAAATTGAGAGAAGAATTCGTTTGGTAAAGATTTTTTTGCTGCTTGCTAAATGCTTGCTAATCTCTGATAATATAAAGCAAATTAAAAATATTCCATGGTTTGAAAAAGTGTGTCTGCAGAGGGGATGGTAGGCACAGGGAGAGCTTAGACAAAGCTGTGGGGTAAGTGTGCAAGGCCCATTTTGAAAATGGCTGTGGAATGAAAGAGTTAGGCAGTAAGGATGGAAACACAGATGTGGTCCAGTGAAGGGCTTTAACTCACGACAGGGATTTTTTGTTGTCTTTGTGATTCCATAGGAAGTTTTTGGGCCTGGATGTGAAGCCATCAGATTTGGTTTAGAATGCTGCAGCTAATGACATTGCGTGGGATTGGGTGGAGGGCAGTGGAACTGAAGGCAGTGGTCCAGCTAAACAGATGATAATGAGGGAGCAGAATGGTCAGGAGATATTGCAGAGGCAAAGCTGCCTGGAGCTTGTGAGTCAGTGGAGAGAAGTTAGTTGGAGTTGAGGAACCTAACTGGAACTTGAACTCTTAAGTATTGAGACAATGCTATTACCACTCACTCAAATGGACTGAGGAGATTTAACAGCATGGGTGAATTCTGTTTTGAGTCAGTTAAATGTAGATGCCTAATGTGATAGTCTAGATACTTAAAGAGATATTTGGGCTAGAGACATAGATTTGATGGTTCTCTCCATAGAAAATATTTGTTGACTCAAGAGAGTAGGGAGTAAGAAATGAACTAAACAGGCTCGGCATCCATAGCACCATGGTTACAGCACCGGCCACATACACCAAGGCTGGCAGGTTGGGGTCCAGCCTAGGCCTGCTAAACAACAATGACAACTGCAGCAAAAAAAAAAAAAATAGCCGGGCATTGTGGACATTGTGACAGGCACCTGTAATCCCAGCTACTTGGGAGGCTGAGGCAAGAGAATCGCTTAAGCCCAAGAGTTTGAGGTTGCTGTGAGCTGTGATGCCACGGCACTCTACCAAGGGTGACATAGTGAGACTTCGTCTCAAAAAAAGGAAAATGAACTAAACAACTTTGAAAAGGAGTGTAACCAGGCAGAGTAGTCAGTGCAGGTGAGTCAGTAGCTGTGGTCCTGTGCATGGGAGCAAACCTAGAGGGGAGGGAGGCTGCACTGGAGGTGGACAGTGGCAGGTTGCTGTAGAGGAGTTTGTCCAGGGGCATTGGCAATCAGGCAGCGCCCAGATTGCAATAGGAGAATGAGGGATGAACTAGAGGGAGCAAGTGTTAGTGTAGTTCGTTTATAATAAGTTTGATGATGAGAGGGTGATTTTAGGAGAAGAATAAGAGTGATGGGAGATTTTCTTTGGCAGGCCAATGAATCTGTTCATACATACGTATATATATGTAAGGCTTTGTGTTAAAAGTAGGGTAAACCATACAAGGAAGTAGAAACAATTTAGAACTTTTTACCCTTATCCTCTCCCCGGGACTTTCAGTACACACATGTACATCCACGCTCCATTTACCATCAGAGTCAGTTAACCTAAAGGTTGAGTGGTTTAATGCCCAGACATCTATAGATATAGGCTTTACTTCTGAAAGTAATCCGACTTTAGCATAGCCTGGTTGCCCTCAAATTGGCATACAAATGAGTGAAAATAAAATTAGGGAAATGTAAATAAAAGCAATGTATTACATCAATATCTTGTTTGTGGTATTGTACTATAGTTTTGCAAGTTGTTACTATTGGGAGAGATATTGGCTTTCGTATCATTCCTTAAAGCTACTTTGGAAGCTATAATTATCTTTGATAGTTTTTTACAAATATAGACAAAAATTACTGTGTAAATTATGTATGCACAAAGTAAAGTACTTTATGGCAGACTCAGAGTTTTGGGGAGTCATTTTAACTACCTGATTTTTTACCTCACAAGTGAACTAGAGTTACTCCACTAGAGTAACTCTACTAGAGTAACTCTAGGGTAACTAGAGCAGAGAAATTAAGATTCAGAGTCCTGCTGGAAGGACCAGCCGTGGAAAAAAGAAGGGCATAATTATATCTGAAGCTGAGGAGGGGCAAAATGGGTTGGATGACCTTGGGGAGGCAGAGGAGTCTTGCAACATTTCAGCTTAGTGGGGTGGATCCAGGATCGGGCATGTGAAGTTGCCTGCAGACTCCATGGCTGGCTATGTAAGCACTGTTCTTCTCTGTCTCAGGGCTCTTAGACCCGGAGATCCTGGATTCTGTGCCCGTGCAAGGGTCCCTATGCCTTCAAACAAGGACTACGTTGTCAGGCCCAAGTGGAACGTGGAGATGGAGTCATCCAGGGTAAGCAGGCAGAGGAATGCAAGGTGGATCTCAGATGCAAACTCTTTTACGTTTTACTTCATGTTTAATACTTCTGATAGTTCTTGAGATTTTATTTCAGAGAGGACTGTTTTCTGGTCTTATCTAGCCAAATTACAAATTGAGGAATCAGAGAAAAGAACTGTCCAAGGTTAAAGATTGTTTCTGATGAATTTTCCCTCAAACTTGAAGCAACATCATTAAGTAGAGAAGTTTCTTCTTGTTAATATTCTGAACCAGTGATCTTTTTTGTTTTAGAACCATGAAACAGAGGTTACCTGCTTTTGAATATCTACTGCCCCCTTTCTCTTCAACTGTTTAAGCAGTTCTGTTTTGAAATATTTAGGGTAGACACTTCCTCTGTCATCACTAAGCACTGCTTAGTGATTGTCAGCATTTCTCAGTAATCTTTCTCTATTCTCCAATCAAACTACTTTCTAGCCAGGTATTCTTAAAAAGGGCCTAAGCCGTTTGGAAAAGCATAAGAGACGATTTGCAGAACAGAAACGACTCAGCAAAGTGCACCGTGCTGTCAAGTTCAGCATTGAAGGCAACAGGATGCCCCTGTAGGCCTGGCTTTACCAGAGTATATCTGAGAGGTATCCCCAAGGAAGCATGTGCTGTGCATGGGCTTGATTTATCAGCAGTCAGAGTGAAAACTGGTGTGCGTGTGCTTTCTTAACCAGAAAAGGCTGGGATTGTTTAGTTCCTGAAATAATGACCTTAACAGGCACCTTGGAACATTTAAGACCTCTTGAATATTTAGAAATTTATCAGAATTCCCTTCCTTCGTCAGTACCCTAGAGATAATGAGATTAATGATTACTTCCCTGATGAGCATTTTGGTTTTTCTCACCAGTACTCATTGGTTTTTTTGTTGCTGCTGTTTGTTTGTTTAGCAGGCCCAGGCTGGGTTCGAACTCACCATCCCTGCTATCTGGGGCTGGTGCTCTAACCACTGAGTTATGGGTGCCCTCAGCTGGTACTCATTTTTATGAAAAGTTTGGGTTGGGCGCATTGGCTCATGCCTACAGTCCTAGTACTTTGGGAGGCTGAACGGAGAGGATTTTTTGAGGCCAGGAGTTTGAGACCAGCATGAGCAAGAGTTAGACCCTGTCTATTCAAATACAGAAAAATTAGCCAGGTGTGGGGGCACATGCCTGTAGTCCAAGCTACCTGGCCTGGGAGGTTGAGGCAAGAGGATCGATCACTTGAGCTCAGGTTACGGTGAGCGGTGAGCGATGGTGACACTATTGCACTCTAGCTGGGGCAACAGAGCAAGACTTTGTCTCAGAAAAAAAAGAAGAGTTTTTGTTAGGGCCCCAAATCATAGTAGTCTGCTTTACGTAGCCATTTTACGTAGCCATATTAACTAGTTAGTGGCTTCTTGATGGAAGGGAAGGTAGCTCGTTTTCCTATTGTGAATGGCCCAGCGGTATACATTTGAGGACTCATTGCATAAGCCTTTTACTAGTTAGGGATGAATTTGATTAATACACACTCAGCACATGGGCAGAAATGAGAAAGTCCCTGGAATGTTCATAAGCCAGACTCTCCGATTTACTGTGCTTTGAGATGAACCGTGGCACCTTTGTCACAATGTGCACAGAGTGTGTGTTGTCTGTCTTTGTGCTTCTCTGAGACCCCTGCTTTCGCACCTCTTCCCACGGATTCCGCTCACCTTCTTGACACTTCCTTTTACTGTTAAGCAGCTATCAAGATGAAGCACACTTTCTTATTGAGAATAAATAAGGGGTAGAGAGGACTAGTTCTTTGCCAAGAACGCCCTCATTTATGTGTATTTACTTCTTTTTTTCTTGTGCCTGTATCTGTGTCCCCTAACCACCTCTCCTTAGTATTTCTCTTCCCACTTGTGTCTTTTACCCTTCTCTCCTTTTTTCGCTGTCTCCCTCTTTTTGGCCCTTTCTTTTAATAGTATTTTTTGTTCCAATCACTTTTATTTTTGAGAATCAGGAACTACAGTATGGCAAAGAAAATGTAATAAAAACTCTCAGTGTCTATTCTGCTCTGGAATATAAGTTGTGTCCTGAGGGGCCTTATGCTTGTCCACTGGTTTTGCTGGTTCTGGTCTCACCTCCATCTACAGGGTAGTCTGACTGCCTTCTAGAGTGTGAGGAGGGCACCTTTCCTATATTCTCAGCCCTCTATAATTGTGGAGGCCTCAATCAGGCCAGTAGAGCTCTGTCATAAAGTCAGATGACTCTGTGTTATACCCTGCCTTTTTTTTTTTTTTGAGATAGAGCCTCAAGCTGTCACCCTGGGTAGAGTGCCATGGCATCACAGCTCACAGCAACTTCCAATTCCTGGGCTCAAGCCAGTCTCTTGCCTCCGCCTCTCAAGCAGCTGGGACTACAGGCGCCCGCCACGACGCCTGGCCATTTTTTGGTTGCAGCCGTCCTTGTTGTTTGGCGGGCCGGGGCTGGATTCGAACCCGTCACCTCAGGTGTACGTGGCTGGCGCCTTAGTCCATTGAGCCACAGGCACTGAGCCATACCCTGTTTTTAATCCTTAAACCACCTGACACTTGTTTTCCTGCCCAGGAAGCTTTCTTGCATGTTGACTGAAGGCTTCCACATTGCAAACACTAGTGGGCATTATTAGAAATCATATTGTCCAGAAAGAAAACTGTAATAAGTAAATGCATTTCAGATGAAACTTTTTAAGTATCATTTTTGTTTTTTAAGTTACATAAGTATAAATCACTATAGAGTAACCACATTGCCAAAGTCCTAATCTTCCACTAAGTCACCACTGGCAACAATTTGCTGTTTTAAGTGTATTCCAATTATGCCTCAAGCTTAGTTTTTATAATTGTAGGAGATTTTGAGGTTATAAAGAGAAAAATTATTTGTGGTTCTGCCTTTCAAAAGCAATTTGATATATGTGTTGCCTTTTTTTCTATTGATATTTTAATATAATTAAAATGATATTTGTATAATTTTGGTCATCTTCCCTTATTACCTTGTAGATTTATCATTTTTAGTGGGTGTATTATGGTCTAGCCTGTGAATATATCATAATTTTTTTATTCATTTCTCCTCATTTTTCACTGCTAAATAATTCAGTAAACTATACTGCATTGTATTTTTTGTATGCTCATTTGTAGTATTAAAATGACAAAAGCAATGCATGTTTTTATGTAAACTTAAATATAGAATGCATAAATAAAATTAATCTCACCTATAAGTCTGCCATAACTGAATATTAACATTTTAGATTATTTCATTTTAATCCTTTTTTATATGCATGGGTAAACATTATTATATTCTTTAAAAATTTCAAGCAGCATTGGACTTATTTCTTTTATACTTTGTTGGGTTTGTTTTTTACTTGGTAAAAAACCGTTTGAGTAAACATTCTTCAGTGATTTTAATATTGTGTCATCAAACAGTTACACTATCTTAATTCTGTTTTAAGCAAACCCTTCTTGCTAATCTTTTAAGGTGCTTTTGGTTTTTCTCTGGTAAAACAGTGTGGCATATACTTACAATGTCCTAAGGAAGTGTGGTATAGAGTTGATGAGTCAGGAAGGAGATCAGTGATTTGGCATGTTAGGTACTGTGGTCTGTGTGGTATCAGGCTGGGATAACTGAGCATCTGCGAGATGCAAGTCATATGTGCTGTTAGCTAGGAATAGGTCGACACTGACCCGGGTGTGTCCCTGCCCAGCTGAGGCTAGATAGATTCATTAGGGCTCAGACTGTGAAGGTCCTGGGAGTAGGCAAATAGAAGGTGAAGTAGGTGTGTGGAGTTGGGGAGTTGTCAGAGATCTGAGTAGATAAGGCTTCCAGTGTGGGCTGACTGCAAGTACTAAATCAATACATCGTATGAAAGGCAGTCAGGTATTTGGGTCTGTCCAGGAAATCTGAGGGACAGTGTGATGGATGGTGGCATAGCCCTTTCTTGTCTAATAATGTATTTTTATGCTAACCTAGAGAATATTACACATGGTCAGAAATGAAAAATCTAGGATAGATGCCCAACGTGGCTCTTGTTCAGGAATGACTCAGGGGTCCCTGCATAGTATTCAGGTGACTTCATATCTGGGGAGACGCCGAATCCAGAGGTGGGATAAGACTTGGAAGGCTCCTAGACTAGAAAGAAGTTCACCACACTTGTACTGACCCCAGTGTCTCCTAGGCTCTATTATTTTAGCATTCTTTTGAGTTGAGCTTTAGAGGCAATTCAGCAGTAAACATCTGGGGAGATCATTCTTAAACATCTGAATTGTTAACACATTTAACAAGAGTTCTTCCTGATCTTTGACATCAATGGCAGACCTTCCCAGAATTTCTGTAAGGTTCATTAGAGACCACATCTTAGTAAGACATACAGTCTTTTCAAAATATAAAAGAAAAAAAAACCCAAATCAAACCTTTAAAGATAAAGGGCAAGTGGAAAAAGACTTAATTTTCTTTATTTTTTTTTTGAGACAGAGTCATCCTAGGTAGAGTGTCGTGGTGCTGTGGTGTCACAGTTCACAGCAAACCTCAAAAATAGCCCCAAGGCCTGGCTATTTTTTTTCTGTTGCAGTTGTCATTGTTGCTTAGCTGGCCCAGGCTGGGTTCAAACCTGCCAGCCTTGGTGTATGTGGCTGGCACCATAACCACTATGCTACGTCACTGAGCCTCGCTTTTATTTTGTCAAGTATACTTAGTTAATGTAAATCTAGTTGATTGTGAGGTAGTAATAGTTGTAGCAATAGCTTCAATTTATTCTGAGCACAGAAAGTGTGCTAGTCTGCACTTGAATTTGACATTTTTATCTCATTTACTTCCCTCAGCATTGCTGGAAGGCGTACCAGCCGGGAGAGTGCTTTGTCCAGAGATTCAAAACTTGCTGAGGCAGAGCAGGGATTCACCCCGCGTCTGAACCTTTAGAGCTCCAGCACTTCTGGCTTTATTTCGTTAATTCCTCTAACCTCATTCATTATGCTTAAGGCTTTTTCTCAGATGAGTTCCCTTTGCTTTAGAAGATCCTTGTTTTTTATACCAGTAGTGTTTGAAAGTGTCATTGGTTAGTCTCACATCTGATCTTTGAAAGGAAAAAGCATGTAATCAAAATACAATGTAAACGATGGGATTGGGAGGATCATGGTCTCAGTTTTTCCCCGTTTCATCTAGGAGATTGCCATGTACTATAGCAAAATTAACTGTAAGGCAAAGACAACAATAAAATTGTTAGTTGAGAGTTTCACATGTATTTCTAACAGTGCTGTGTGTACTTGCTCTGTTGTTAAGGTTATCAAAGCATCTTCTGGTTCGTTCTTCTGACTGCTAATTTTCAGATATAAGAAGATGAAAGATAAAACTAGATTTATGTGTTTCAGTAATTTGCTCTTTAATTTCCCCCCTGCCCCCTTAGTTTCAAGCGACCTCCAAGAAAGGTATCAGTCGACTGGATAAACAGATGAGAAAGTTCACAGATATCAGGAAAAAAAGCAGATCTGCACATGCAGTGAAAATCAGCATCGAGGGCAATAAAATGCCATTGTGACCTTGCCT
>CAUYRH010067777.1:0-15134 GCA_963574655.1 Perodicticus potto
AAAAAAAAAATATATATATATATATATTTATAAGTTCTAATGGAAAAATTGTCTAATGGACACATAGATAATATAGATGATTCCTTTACAATAGCTAAAGAATTTCAGCAGAGAGATAAAAATTACAAGATGGGGCCAGATGCGGTGGCCCACATCTGTAATCTTAGCATTCTGTGAGGCCGAGGTGGGTGGATTGCTTGAGCTTACAAGTTCAAGACCAGCCTGCATAAGAGACCCTGTCTCTAAAAAAACAGCGGGGCTTTATGGTGGGCTCTTATAGTCTCAGCTACTCAGGAGGCCAAGGCAAGCGAATCACTTTAGCCCGGGAGTTTGAGGTTGCTGTGAGCTATGAGGCCATAGCACTCTACCCAGGGCGACAAAGTGAAACTCTTACTCCAAAAAACAAATAAATAATAAATAATAATTTATAAGATGCCAGTGAAAATGTTAGAAGTAAGAAGTACAGAACAGAGACAAAAAATATCTTATAAGGACTTATAAGTAGACTTAACATAGCTGAGAAAAGAATTAGTAAACCTAAAGTTAGAGCAATAGAAACGATTTAAATTGAAACAAAGAGAAAAAAAGAATGGAAAAACAAAAAGAACAGAGTATCAAAAACCATTTAGGTAACAACAACCAATATGACAAAAGTGTCACTGAAATTGTAAAAGAAGGGAGAGAATGGGACAGAACAAATAAAGATAATTGCTAAAAATTTTCTAAAAATATTGAAAGACATGAAATCAAAGATCAAAGAAGGTCAGAGATACTAAGCTAAGAAAAAATACCAAGAAAAAAAAATAAACACCACAATCTAGACTTTGAAGCTAGCTTCTAGACATCCTGACAGGGCCACACAAGCAGGATGAAAACACCTCAATGGCAACTTATGTGGACTATAATCTCCCATGTCATGGCATTACATAGACCCTTTGATAACTGGCCCAGCCTCTTGAAGCTAAGTTGGTAGCTAAATAAAAATGAAATAAACGAGATTGTATTTCTGTGATCCAGGTAGAATTAGGATTTATAATAGAATGCTAATTGAATAATTGAAATTAAATCAAACGTTTTTACAGAACAGAATCTATGAAATAAAGATTTACATTTGGTACTTATTAGTTAGTTATTCCCATAAGTACATTCTTCCATAACTTTTTTTTTTAAAAGTGTTATAATTTTAACACATAGAGCTATAGGCTAAATGTTTGTATCTTCCCCCAGTCACATTAAATACTAACTCCTGGCCGTTCATGTCTGTAATCATAGCACTTTGGAACCCAGGAGACCGAGTCTAGCTTAGGCAATGGGGAGACTCTGTCTCTACAAAACCAAAAAAAATTAGCTGGGCTTGGTGGTGTACACCCGTAGTCCCCTCTACCCAGGACTATGATGACACAATTGCACTATAGCCCAGTCAACAAAGGGCAATCATGATTCAAGAAAAAAGAAGCCAGGTATGGTAGCTCACACCTGTAATCCTAGCACTCTGGGAGGCTCAGGCAAGTAGACTACTTGAACTCAAGGAGTTTGAGACCATTGAGTGGTGTGAAACCCCTTCGCTACTAAAAATAGAAACATTAGTCAGGAGTTGGGGCAGGTGCCTATAGACCCAGCCACTCCGGAGGCTGAGGCAAGAGGATCGCTTGAGCCCAGGAGTTTGAGGTTACTATGAACTATGATGATGCCACAGCTCTCTACCCAGGGCAACAGAGGAAATAAGAGGACTCAGAGAACTCCCTCATTCTGTGTCATGTGAGGATAGAATAAAATGATGGTCATCTATGAACATGATACTAGGCCCTCACCAGAACCACAAGAAATAGATTTGGTCTATAAACCACCTAACATATGTTATTCTATTATAACAGCTTAAACTAAGATATACAGTAAGGCTGACTATTTGTTCCCTGTGGGCAAGGACCACATTTATCTCTTTCTGTACTGTTCCTAGCACAAGAATAGTGTCAGATACATTATAAGGTCAATAAAAATTTGATAAATGAATGAATAAAAATGTTAGATGATAATGAAAATTTAAAGTGAAAACCCTTTTTAAAGAAAATTCTTTTTTTTTTTTTTTGGCTGGGGCTGGGCCTGAACCCGCCACCTCCAGCATATGGGGTAGGCGCCCCACTCCTTTGAACCACAGAAGCCGCCCAAAGAAAATTCTTATTCTTATATGTATTTAGTAATTTTTGTATTGGCATCCCTTGAAAGGAATTAAAAGGTTCTCTCTCTCCCTCTTTTATTACGACAGATTTTTCACTCTGTTGCCCAGGCTAGAGTGCTCCTGTGTCTGCCTAGTTCATAGCAACCTCAAACTCCTAGGTTTGAGGAGATTCTGCTGCCTCATCCTCCCAAGTAGCTGGGACTCCACGTGCCTGCCACAACACCCAACTATTTTTTTTTTTAATGTTTAGTAGAGACAGGATCTTGCTCCTGCTCAGGTTGGTCTCAAACTCATTGAACTCAAGTGATCCTCTTGCCTAGGCCTCCAAGAATACTAGGTATACAGACATGAGTCACCATACCCAGTTCAAAGATTTTATTCATTAGAATAAAAATGAGTATGTTATCCTAACACAACAAACCGGGGCTATATTCCAGGTACAAGAAGAACAAAACACAACCACATTATCACTGCTGTTATGACTGTAACATTACAACAATAAAAAGTAGCCATGAAGATTTCTAGTAAAACACAAAATGTTTTCTTCTAAGTTATAAGCAAAAGTTTTCATTTAGATTCAATTTTGATTCAATGATACAGTGTTTTTAGTACATGTGTGTGCTCCTAAAAAAGCACATTAATTCTCAGGGGAAAAAGTACATTGTGACTATATGGGCCTTTCTATAAGGATAACCGAGGAACTGAAAATAAAGCAAAATTTATCTCTAAAAATCCAAGAAGGATATCATTAACTCAATATGCTTATTTAAGCAAGACTGCCTTGGACATTCACTCAGACTCTATTCTATACATTTAATTTATAAACTGGGTCAAATTTACAAAATCACAACAAAACTATTAAATCACTTCAAGGAAAACAGGTCTTTAAAAATGTCAAATCATCTCCGGATGAATTACCAACATACTGTCTTTACTACAGGATAATAGATTTGGACTTAGACCTCTGCTAATCAAGGATGGTTCCTCCTAGCTGCATCATCTGGGAGACTTAGGCCTCACTTTAACTACTAAAAACAAAATCCACATTCTTAACACCCCCAGATGATAGGTATGTATATTGAGAAGCACTGACCCAGACATTAAATGCTTGAAAGATAAATCAGGCAGCTTCTAATGGGTAGAACACTAGCCACAATAAAAAAAAAAAAAAAGATTAAAAAAACAATTATCTACTAATCACACTAAAACAAACCATCCTTAAATACATACCCATCCTCATAGTTCCACATGAATATGTCACTATCAATTGTAAGCCAAGCTCTGCTGATAGGTGGGAACACGCCCATCATACAGTTACACTGCATATCTGAGGTAGTATGGATGTAAGGTAACAAGAGTTCAATTTTATTTTTCTTAAACTTCTTTCAATAGCTTTTTAAAAAAATGAACCCACTGCTCAGTACCCATAGTTTTTGACTTGAAATTTATGATTGGCCAAGTGCAGTGGCTCACGCCTGTAATCCTAGCACTTTGGGAGGCTAAGGCGGGTAGACTGCATAAGCTCAGGAGTTCAAGACCAGCCTGAGCAGGAGTGGGACTGGGTCTCTTAAAAGGAAAAAAAAAAAATAGTCAGGCATCATAGCAGATGCCTGTAGTCTCAGCTTCTCAAGAGGCTGAAGCAAAAGGATGGCTTGAGCCCAAGAGTTTGAGGGTGCTGTGAGCTATAACGCCATGGCACTCTACCAAGGGTGACAAAGTGAGGCTCTGTCTCAAAAAAAAAAAAAAGAAAGAAATTTATTTAAGAATACCCATATACGTAAATGTATTTTAAATAAAACATGATTTTCAATGAAACCCTTAAATGAACTTACAATATACTAGCTAAACATCAAACAGGTTTATAATAATGAAAAAGTACCAATTTTAACATTTTCCAAATAGTAAAATATTAAGTATTAGGATACGTCCAAACTGTTCAACAAGTTCAGGTGGGAGAGGAACTCTTCTGATAGAACTGATCTCTGGAAGGTTAGGTACAGACAGCAAACCAGGTCCTTGTAGAGGATAATCCATATCTGACATGCCTGAAACAGTGGGATTATCTGCAAAAAATAAAATGAAGCATTTATTTATAATAATAATGTACTGCTCATCAACTAGGCATACAGAAGCATTGAAATGAACAAACAAAACCCCCAAATTGTGTGTATGTAGGTTTTAAAGGTAGAGGGAATCAAGTAGTTGTGACCTGACATAGTAGGTCTGAAATGATCCATTGTTAAGGAGGGGCAGTTACTGGTTTTCTGCCTTATAGGGAAAGTTGTTTTTAAAAGACATGCTCTACAACAAAGAAAATGTTTAGGCTCAGTGCCAGTATGGCGCCAGCCACATGCACAGAAGCTGGCGGGTTCGAGCCTGGCCCAGGCCTGCTAAATAATGACAACTGCAACAACAACAAAAAAAGCAGGGAATTGGGGCAGGCGCCTGTAGTCCCAGCTACTTGGGAGTCTGAGGCAAGAGAATCGCTTAAGCCCAAGAGGTTGCTGTGAGTTGTGATGCCCCAGCACTCTCCCAAGGGCGACATAGTGAGACTCTGCCTTTAAAAAAAAAAAAAAGAAAAGAAAAAGAAAAAGAAATGTTCAATCTAAGAAGTTAGTGTTTTTCGATTATTTTACTTATGTGAAATGAAAAAATACAAAATTTGCTTTGGGATTCAAAGAATATAATGAGAGGCAAACAAAATACTCATGGGAGAAAAACAGCTTACTTCCTTTCTTAAACTTTTATTTTTTTAATTTTTTTTTTTGAGACAGAGCTTCAAGCTGTCACCCTGGATAGAGTCCCATGGCATCACCGCTCACAGCAACCTCCAATTCCTAGGCTCAAGCGAGTCCCTTGCCTCCGCCTCCCAAGTAGCTGGGACTACAGGCGCCCGCCACAATGCCCGGCCATTTTTTGGTTGCAGCCGTCATAGTTGTTTGGCGGGCCTGGGCTAGATTCAAACCTGCCAGCTCAGGTGTACGTGGCTGGTGCCTTAGCCTGTTGAGCCACAGGCGCCGAGTCAACTTTTATTTTTTTAAAAAGACAGAGTCTTATTCTGTTGCCCAGGCTGGAGTGCAGACACACACACAATCATAACTCACTGCAACCTGTAACTTCTGGGGGCTCACTCCGTCCTCCACAGTAGCAAGTAGTACAGGCACATGCAACCACATCCAGCCAATTTTTGTAAATTGTTTTTGTTTTTTCATACAGATGGGGTCTCCCTGTTTTGCCCAGGTTGGTCTCAAATTCCTGGCCTCAAGTGATCCTCCCACCTCAGCCTTCCAAAGTGCCAGGAATACAGGCATAAGCCACCGTGTCTGGCCTAAACATTTACGAATTAAAACAATCCATGCCTTTTTTCCCTTTAGGTTTCTCTCCAAGAACAATTAAGACAAATATAAATAATACTACACAAGCAGTATCTCAGACAGGAGAAAAATCAGACTGTTCTATGTGTTCTTATTGGGCAACTTTTCTCTTGCTCTAAGACTCAGATCACTAAGGACAGGAGTAGGTTGCTCTTGTCAGCCTGTCCTGGTCCTGAGCAAGATGTTCTTTAGACCTCACTGATGACCTGATCATCCAAGGCACCTTTCCAAGTTCCCTAGAGCAATGGTTCTCAATCTTTTAGGCACCATGTACAGTTTCACGGAAGATAGTTTTTCTACTCAGCAAGGAGATTCTCATAAGGAGCATGCAACCCAGATCCCTCACATACACAGTTTATAGTAGGCTTCACACTCCTATGAGAATAGGATGCCAAACATGATGTGACATGAGGTGGAGCTCAGGCAGTAATACAAAGCCCAGGGGTTAGGAACTACTGAGTAGAGTACAAAGCTGGGTGGCGCCTGTGGCTCAAAGGAGTAGGGCGCCGTCCCCATATACCAGAGGTGGCGGGTTCAAACCCGGTCCTGGCCAAAAACTGCAAAAGAAAAAAAATAGAGTACAAAGCTGTTTGGGGAAAACTGACATATAAAACAAAGTTTGGAATTTGTATTATGAAAATTCAAAAATAACACAAGTGGAGAGAAAAATATAATCAATTCCTTTATAGTGATTACCCAGGTTCAACAATTACAAATAATGTGCCCAGGCTTGGCGTCTGTGGCTCAACAGGCTAAAGCTCCAGCCATGTATACCTGACCTGGCAGGTTCAAATCCAGCCCGGGCCCACCAAACAACAATGACAGCTGCAACCAAAAAAAAAAAAAAAAAAATAGCCAGGCGTTGTGGCAGGCGCCTGTAGTCCCAGCTACTTGGGAGGTAGAGGCAGGAGACTCACTTGAGCCCGGGAATTGGAGGTTGCTGTGAGCTGTGATGCCACAGCACTCTATCCAGGGTGGATAGAGGCTCTGTCTCAAAAAAAAAAAAAAAATCGCCTGAGCCCAAGAGTTTGAGGTTGTCATGAGCTATGACGCTACAGCACTCTATCAAGGGCAACTAAGTAAGACTCTGTCTCAAAAAAAAAAACAAAACAAAAAAACAAATAATGTGCCCAATCATGGTTCATTTATATTATTGTACACTCCTTCCCCAATAGGTTCTTTTTAAAGTAAATCCAGATGTCCCATTTAATCCTAAAAATAATTTTAACAGAACTCTGCACATGTTAAATGGCTGTATGAACACAAAGTTAAAGTGAAATAATTTTAGTGAGGATAGGAATGATTAAGAAAGATAAAAACCAAAAACTTTCACTTTCACAGGGAGTCTGGAAGAATTTTATGAGGCAAAGGAGAAAAGACATTCCAAAATGATACAGAGTAAAATAAAATCCTCAAGAGGGGGCTTCTTATGGAAAACATGTTAAGTTCACTGTAACCAGACCAAAGGGTTGAGAACAGGATGAAAAAGAAGGGAAAAAGATTACGGTGAAGAGGTAAGTGTGTGTAAAGGGATGAGAATTATAAGAGGAGGACCAGAATGTATGGACTCTTTTTAAACCTTGTTTTTCAAACCTAAGGAGGCCAAAGTGAGTGATGTTCAAGGTAATGGTAGCTAATAGGTCAATCAAGTCTCATAAGACAAGCCACTGGTAAGTAGCTGTAAGGAACAAACACTATCATTGATTCCATCACTTCTGATTACTAATTTATCAATTAATCATTTTTGTAAATTCTTGGAAGTGCCTTTTTGGATTACAATGCGCAGATTATCTTGGTTAGACATCGTGGTTCTTCCTCTCACAATAATCTCCTCTCTTTTTTATACTTTCTGCTTTTCTCCAAATTCCATCTCACAAAGAGGTCACTTTTCCTAGCAAGTGATGTAATTCCATAAACCTTGAGGAGCTGGTCATAATTTAAAACCGTTAAACTGTCCATCAGCACTGCTGCCTTCCTTGCTCTCTAACCTTATTCCACTGGTCGTTCTTTTAACGCCTCTCGGCACTTTCTATTACACTAACTCTACACATAATAAAGCAGGTTTTTGAAAGAACGTGGCAAATTTCCAAATTAACTTCGTTTCTTCTTACAATTTATTCAAATAGTTTTTTTTTTTTTTTGGTAGAGACTGAGTCTCACTTTATCGCCCTCAGTAGAGTGCTGTGGCGTCACAGCTCACAGCAACCTCCAACTCCCAGGCTTAGAAGATTCTCTTGTCTCAGCCTCCCGAGTAGCTGGGACTACAGGCGCCCGCCGCAACGCCCGGCTATTTTTCTGTTGCAGTTTGGCCGGGGCCGGGTTTGAACCCGCCACCCTCGGTATCTGGGGCCGGTGCCCTACCCACCGAGACACAGGCGCCGCCCAATTTACTCAAACATTAACACGAGGACTTAACAAAGATGAGACTTGAATCGGGAGATGCTTCCCATCTGGCCTTAGCGATAAACACTTGGGAGCTGTGACAAGCTCATTAGAGTTAGGGACTTTCCTCTTTCTGTTTGAACTGGGAGCTTGCTCTTCACCCTTGCTCTCTCAAGTATCTACCATTAATAAAGTGAAGACAGGAAAAATACTGAAAACAGTGTTTACTGTTCTTTTAAAATGTAGCTAATCGCGCCCTAATTTTCAAGACATCTTCGCCGGTACTAACCCTGAGGATTAGGACCAAGTTAGGAAGTCAGGAGAGAGTCCTTTCTGCTGAGAAAGCAGTCACTAACTGGGCACCACTCACTCACTTGGGGCAGGCACCATGAGCAGCTCGGAAAGGTCCGGGTACATGCGGTCTTCTTGCAGCTGACGGTCGATGAGCCGCCCTGCATTTTCCAGAGCTTCCTGCAGGGCTGCGGCCGAGGTAGAGGCCGGCATCACCGCGCCCAGCAAAGACGACGGCATCTCGAAAATTGCAGACACCAGGCTCCAGAAAAAGTCAAAAGCGAGGGAGAAAGAAGAAAAGACCCAGTCAATCAGCTCAGATCCGAAGATGAGGGCGCGCGCGCCAATCGAGCGTCTGGGCGCCAGGTCATGACGCACTTCCGGTTCGTCTGGCTGGGGACGGGGGGACACTGTTTTGGAGCCGGGCTGAGGAAGCTGTTGAGGGGACTGGTCGTTGGGAGTGGGGCGGGGGGGAAGAGGTGCTTTCAAGGAGGTTAAGGGGTCCAGGGTTGGGGAGAGGTAAATAGGAAGGGTTGTGTAAGGAAGGGAAAAGGGGGGGGGAACCAAGGGAGAGACAGGGAAGGGGCGGGACTGGGGAAGGGGCGGGACGGGGCTGGGTGGGGTAGGGGCGAAGGAAGGAGTAGGGACCTGGTAGGTGCGAGCCGGTAGCAGCGGGACGCGGAGTCTGTTGTGGTTCCGGTTTAGGCGCGTGCTGTATTGTGAGCCTCAAACCTCCCACGTCAAAATCCCCCCCAGCTGCAACTGTTTACGAATACACGCATCAGTTAACTGGTACTCCGAATAAAATCTCTTCTGAGCGTAGTTGGGAATTGGTAGCTTCTTGTTAGAACAACTTACATGTGAACCAAAATTTTACTGTATTTCTCATGGTCTTAGGCGTAAATTAAAATTCATTAGGGTTTTCTATTTACATACTGCCATGTATTGGCCTTGTGGCCCCTTAGTTCGAAAAATGTTTTTAAGGAGCCATTTGCCCCGTGCAGGGGACAGCAGGTGCCGTATTTTATGTTTCCATTGAGAGGGAGCAGAACAGATTGTTCTAATTCATCTTTTCATCCCCTGCACATAGTACAGGAATTAGTATAAAGTAGGCACCCAGTGCTAAATACTTACTTGTGTCAGGCATTGTGTCCAGTGCTGGGACTATAAAACTAACACATTTCTTGTCCTTAAGGTACTTCAGAGACAGACAAGCAATGCAAGTAAAGGTTATCACTGTAATTTTTCTAATGGGGTGTGTAAAACAGTGTATTATGATTAGAGAAAGGAGCAAAGAGAAGCTTCATTTCCTGGAAAGGGAAACTTAAGTGCATATGTCAAGGCACTCTTCTTAAAAAGCCAGTATTTATTTAGAATCTCACATATGTAAACCTTAGTTATGTTCTCCATAATTTAGTAGATCAATAAATTACTTTAAATTGATCTTTTACCACTTGAGTTACTTTTTACTCCTTCGAAAAAGGTTTGACTAAATGTTTGAACAGTAAAGTTCTGGTTGGGTGCTGTGACTCTCGCTTATAAACTTAGCACTTTGGGAGGCCTAGACAGGAGGATCACTTGAAGCTGAGAGTTCAAGACTGGCCTGGGGAACATAGTGGGTCGGGTGCACATTTGTAGTCCTGATATAGGAAAGTGGACCCCAGAATCTCAATATTCCTGGGGAAGGGTGGAGAGTTGCTGGAACTGAGAGTGTCTCCTCTTCTTAAACTATATAGGGTCACTTCCTTCTGGGAGATACCATGGCATTTGTAAACTCTCATGGCTCTGCTGAAGGTTTCTTTTAGTATGCTAACACATATAAGCAGGTTACAGTGAGCAGAGGAGGGTAACCTGAGGTTGTTTTTTCATAGTCTTCTTGGGCCTAGGTGGTATGGGCTGGTTTCTCAATCACCTCATTTCTTACGATTTCATTGAGCAGGGCTTGCCAGTTCCTTATCTCATTCTCTTGTCAGAGTTTATGGAACCCCTTGATCTTAAGCAATTGTTAAAGGATGAAGATCTGACTTCCTTAGCCTCTTCACACTGATTTAGGAGTGTTGACCCTCCCTATCATGGGAAGAGTAAAAATCTCTAGATGCCTGATTTAAGGGACCCAATGTCAGGACATTTTCATGCTCTGAATTGGCAGGTGGGAAGGGTTTGGAGCCCTGTACCAGCAGCATGTTTTGGTATTTTTTTTGTTTTTGTGTTTGTTTTTTTGAGATAGAGTCTCACTTTTGTTGCCCTTGGTGTGGTGCCATGGCATCATTGCTCACAGCAACCTCAAAATCTTGGGCTCAAGTGATTTTCTTGCCCCAGCCTCCCAAGTAGTTGGGACTACAGGTGTCCACCATAATACCTGGCTATATGTACAGCTGGGGTCTTGCTCTAGCTCAGGCTGAGCTCAAACCTGTGAGCTCAGGCAATCCAACCACCTTGACCTTCCACAGTACTAGGATTACAGACATGAGCCACTGCGCCTGATACTCAGGTCATTTTTATTTCTTTTTTTCTTTCAAGGCAGAGTCTGAAACTTACCTAAGGTAGAGTGCTGTGGCATCATAACTCATGGCAACCTCAAACCTTTGGGATCAAGTATCCTATGTAGCTGGGACTACAGATACCTGCCATGATGCCTCACTAGTTTTTCTATTTTTTTTCTTTTTTTTTTGGTTGCAGTTGTCACTGGTATTTTAGCTGGCCAGAGCCAGGTTTAAACCCACCACCCTTGGTATATGGGGCCAGCGCCCTAACCCCTGAACCACAGGCACTGCCCTAGGTTTTCTATTTTTAGTAGAGACAGGATCTCACACTTGCTCAGAGTAGTCTTGAACTCCTGAGCTCAAGCAATTCATGCCTGCTTTAGCCTCCCAGAATGCTAGGATTACAGGCATGAGCCACTGTGCCCATGGGAGACATCTTAAGTTTAGTTAAAGCATTTTTGGTAGTCTAGGCAAGAATTTCTAGCCAAGTAGACAGTTTCTTAGGGTGACTTTATGATAAGTAAAGCCTCCCCAAAGGGTAGCCATTTCAATAGCAACTCCCATCCCAGCAAGTATAATGTTTATGGCCTTTCCCAGTGAGTGAGGCAAAGTTTTTGTATTGTATCTTTGCTCGTTCATAGGGAAACAGATCATGTAGGCACAGCATCCTCAGTATATGCTGTTGTGTAACCCATGTTAATAATACTATGATTTTATTAGGTGGGGATTTTAGTACTGTAATTAGCTAAAGAACACTAGAGGACAATCAAAACAGCTCTGAAGCAATCAAGGCCAGTTTGAGCTGGCCATTTTAGGCAAGAAAGTTTTGAGGCACCCAAGAAAGGGCTGGGCATATCCCTACCCCTGCTGATAGTTATATTGGCACAGGGCTAGCCTGCTTTGTGGCAGTTTTGCTGAGCACTCTATGCTAGCATAGTGTTTCAGTTTTGTGGTGGGGAACCTATATTTTTTCTCAATCTACCCCATTTTCCAGTTCTTATAATCTTTTTGTTCATTTTTTGCAATACTTCCTGAGCAGGAAACGAGAAGACATTATATCTGTGATCTTTATATTGATTTATATCTCATAGCACACATAGATGTGTGCATATAGCACTCATCTAATGTGGGCAACAAAAATAAAGTCAAGTGTTAAATACAATTATTATGCCAAATAATGAAACATAGTTCTACCATTTAAAAAAAGAATCAAAGACTCTTAATTTTTCTATGTTATAGATCTGAGCACCTAAATGATTTAAAGCATCATTAACATTATCTTTTTATGGAGGTATATATGTGTAACATGTGGTTTCCACTTAGTCATATGTCCCACCTTGTGCCGTAGTGAGTATATCTAGAGCCATTCTATTTTGTAAAGCTATTTTTCTCATTTGGATATTTTCTTGACTTCAGAGATGCAAAACATTTTTTACGTGGTTAAGTGCTTTAGCTCTGATTTGAGCCAGGGTAGTAACCTGGGCAATAACATTTAATGCTCTTGCCCCAGGGAGTAGAATACTTAGGGACCATTCTCACAAAGCCAAAGACCTGAGGAAATGAGCGCTCAAGGCCTTTGTATTGTTGGGTACTGTCGGTAGAGTTTAACGTGTAATTCCTGACAGGAAAGACTACTTCATGGCCTATCTCCCACTCTAATTTGGGGGAAAGGTGGCAACAAGCGTGTGTCATACAGCCACCCAACTCCCAAAGTTGTAATGCAAGCTCCAGCTCTTATGAAGCAGCTTTGTTTCCCTGTCTAGTCAGATGCCCATATTCTAATGACATGCTTAAGGGTGTAGCCGTTTCATCAACTGTTCAACTGGGAGTGTGTGTAGGAATTTGCAGTGTGATTAGGTCTTTGTGTACATTGAGGAGCCTTTTGATATGACATCCCATGTTTAGCTATCTTCTATGATAATCTGCGTGTAAAAGGTCTATGTGTTGTCTCACCCATGTAAAGACATGTCTTTTAGTTTTACCAACAGTTAGCAGGTGAAAGGTATTTTGAGGTGTAGGTAGCTGCCGTGATGATTTGTTGGCATTGATGTCACCTCCTTGGGTGGAGTTGCCCCTCCACAGAGGAGCTTATCCAGTCATTCTAATTCGGTAACATTAAGGGAAGCACATTCTATGGCATCTCACTCCCACTGGACAAAGGTAGATATCTGAAAACCCAACAGTTATAATGGCAATTGACCACTGATGTTTTCATGGCCCGATCTGAACAAAAATTGTCATTTGCCACAAATAGGAAGAATCACCTATAGTTTCAAACTCGTGTTTAAAAAGGATTCTCAAGGGGAAATCTATTCCTTATAACTTTTTTTGAGACAGAGTCTCACTCTGTTACCCCAGGCTAGAGTGCTGTGTGTCATAGCTCATAGCAACCTCAAACTCCTGGGTTCAGGCAATTCTCCTACCTCAGCCTCCCAAGTAGCTGGGGCTACAGGCACCCATCATGATGCCTGGCTATTTTTTCTATTTTTAGTAGAGATGGGGTCTCACTCTTCTTCAGGCTGGTCTTGAACTCCTGAGCTTAAGCAATCCAACCACCTTGGCCTCCCAGATTTCTAGGATCACAGGCATGGGCCACTGTACCTAGGCTTCCTTATAACATTACTACTGATGCATTTTCTCTCATAGAAATACTGTAGGCTTCTGTAGGTTTTGAGCCTGGCTCACAATACTATATGTGGCTTCTCTCCACCGAAATTGGCACAACAGCTGTTTGATAGGTTTCTGGCCTGGTGCATGTCACTCACACTATACTGGCTCCAATTAGTATTAGTATCTTTTTATGATGGTGTCACAGGCTTTCAGTCTCTGTTAAGGAGCACAGTTGGGGTTACCTCATCTTTAGCTGCTTCTATGTCAACCTCTGGCACCATGAATCTGAATTATTGCAGAGGCACCTTCTAGCTCAATGTTAGGTCCTATAATCATCACCACTTATCAGGTCTTTTGGTGTTTTCAGGAGCATAGTTTGGCTATCTCCTTCAGGAACATGGCTCTGAGTCATAGAAGCAACTCTGAGAGTTTGCAGAGCCTCTTTTATAGTCCTTACCAACAACTTCATAAAGAGCATGTGTGATAGTGGGTGACCCACTTAAACCCCATAAAGCCCGGGCGGTGCCTGTGGCTCAAAAGAGTACGGCGCCTGCCCCATATGTCGGAGGTGGCAGGTTCAAACCCAGCCCCGGCCAAAAACTGCAAAACAACAACAACCAAAAAAAACTCATATAGTCCCCAGGAGATTCTTAGTCTAGGGCCTTAAAGAGCTGTCTTTAGACAGATGTGACTTATATACCATTTTGTTTCTTTTTATTAGACCTGCACCTGTTGGATTATCCAGCAGATGAAATCTCTAGTCTATATTTTATTTTGTTGTTAATTTCTGAATGTTGTGACCTGTGAAATGGGAACCTTGATCACTAACAGTCCTTAAAAACGCTTTTGGTAATAGAAGAGCAAAACCAAAACATCAAAGGCAGGTTACAATGTTAATTTATGTAAAATCATTGAGGATTTTGTTACACAAATCATAACCATTTGAATCTAAGGATATAGAAACATTTGTATCAGAATGTTTTTGTGGTCTTTTTAGAGACTTAACACATGTTTTAAAAAAAATACTTATAAATCATTATGTAGTTCTGATGATGGCAGGAAAAGAAAGCATATAGGTAGCTAAACATTCAAATTATCTAGGAACATATTAATTTAGATAGAAGTAAAACTATTAAACGAGTCTTTTTTTTTTTTTTTTTTTTGAGACATAGTCTCACTTTGTCACCCTCAGTAGAGTGCCATGGCATCATAGTTCATAGCAATCTCCAACTCTTGGGCTCAAGCAATTCTCTTGCCTCAGATTCCTGAGTAGCTGGGACCACAAGTGCCTGCCACAATGCCTGGCTATTTTTAGAAATGAGGTATTGCTCTGGCTCAGGCTGGTCTTAAACCTGCGGATCTCAGGCAATCCACCCACTTTGGCCTCTCAGAGTGTTAGGATTACAGGCGTAAGCCATCACACTGGGACTTACTAAATGAGTCTTACTGTCTCTGAATGCAAGCCTGGCCCTTTGTCTCATAAAAGTTGTTTCTTTTGAGTTTCACCTCTTCTTGAGAATGAAAATAAGAGTTTGGCATTAAATGACTATGAATCAAGATCTTGAATCTTGGCTCAGCGCTTGTGGCTCAACAGGCTAAGGCACCAGCCACATGCACCTGAGCTGGCGGATTCAAATCCAGCCCGGGCCCGCCAAACAACAATGACGGCTACAACCAAAAAACGACCGGACATTGTGGTGGATGCCTGTAATCCCAGATACTTGGGAGGCAGAGGCAGGAGACTCGCTTGAGCCCAGGAATTGGAGGTTGCTGTGAGCTGTGATGCCACAGCCCTCTATCCAGGGTGACAGCTTGAGG
>CAUYRH010067783.1:0-14647 GCA_963574655.1 Perodicticus potto
GCATCACAGCTCACAGCAACCTCCAATTCCTGGGCTCAAGCGAGTCTCCTGCCTCCGCCTCCCAAGTAGCTGGGACTACAGGCGCCCGCCACAATGCCTGGCCATTTTTTGGTTGCAGCCACCATTGTTGTTTGGCGGGCCTGGGCTGGATTTGAACCCACCAGCTCAGGTGTACGTGGCTGGCACCTTAGCCTGTTGAGCCACAGGCGCCAAGCCACCTCATTTGCTTTTAAAACACGGTTGTTGCTTACTCCTTTGGGGTGAGCTGTAGGTTGGCCAGGCAGCTCTGCTGATCTTGGTTGGTCTCACTCATATGTCTAGGAAGTTCCATGATTGCTGGTTGATGTAGGCTGACCTTGGCTGGGATGATGGGAGCAGCTTGGTTCTATTCCATGCATCTATCATCCTGCAGAAGGCTAGTCAAGGCACATTCTCTACAGCAATGGTAGAGATGCTGGAGCCAGCCCCAAAACATACCAGCGGTGACACCTCTGCCAACATCTCACTGCCCAAAGCAAGTCCTACAGGGGAGTATCTGTTTTCTTTCAAGGAGTAGGACAGGTTTCCCACCAAGGCACAGCAAAGTTACATAGCAAAGGGTGCTAATCTAGAGGTGATAAGAAGCTGAGGGCGAAGGAAACACTTCCCCATGGAGCAAGAAGCTTTCATCTCTCAAAGCTCTGAAGACTGTTCAATGAAGTGACCTTTTAAATCCTTTCAACAGCTTTCTTGTGTTATAATTGACATACAATACCCCGGCTATATCTAACATACCAATTTGATGAGTCTGACCTGTATTCACACTCTGTAGTCACCCCCACAATCCCAGTAATAAACATATCCATCATCTCAGATGCCCCTCACCCCCAGATGTTACCAGATGTGTCCCCTACCCCTTGGTAATCCGCCTCTCATCAGTCCCGACCACACCTTCCTCTGCCCCAGGCAACAATTACTCTGTTTTCTGTCACTATCAATTAGTTTTCATTTTCTAGAATTTTATCTGATAGAATCATCCGATTCATACTCTTACTTGTCATCTGGCATGAATTGCAAAGGGGTTCATCTATGTTGTATCAATATCTCGTTCCTTTGTCCTGCTGAAGACTATTTCATTGCATGGATAGAGCATATCTTGCTTATCCATGCACCTGTTGATGGGTATTTGGATAGTCTCCAGTTGATGGCTATTATAAATAGCCGCTACGAACATGCATATGTTTTCTTCTCTCTTTGGTAAACACTTCAGACTAAAATGACCAGATCATATGGTGATGGATTTACACTTTCTAAGGAGCTGCCACACTGTTTTCCAAGGGGTCTCTTTGCTTTTGCAGTCCCCTCAGCAGTGCAGGAGTGTTCCAGTTGCCCGTCATTCTCACCAGCATTTGGTATTGTCAGTTATTTTCTATAATAGTGGGGGTGACATGGTATCTGACTGTGGGGCTGATTTGTCCCTATTGGTGAAGTGTCTGTTCAAAGACGATCTTTCAGAATAGTGGTCTTAGTTTTAATGTTACTGAATTTAGAGGGCTCTTTATATGTTCTGGATATAAGTCCTTTATCAGATAAGTGTTTGGCAAGTATTTTCTTTTTCTTAAGGCAGTATCTCACTCTGTTGGCCAGGCTAGAGTGCCGTGGCATCAACCTAAGCTCATAGCAACCTCAAACTCCTGAGTTCAAGTGATCCTCCTGCCTTAGCCTCCTGAGTAGCTTGGGACTACAGGCACCTGCCACACTGCCTGGCTAATTTTTCTGTTTTTAGTGGAGACGGGGTCTCCCTCTTGCTCAGGCTGGTCTTCAACTTCTGAGCTCAAGTGATCCTCCCACCTCAGCCTCCCAGAGTGCTAGGATTGGAGGTGTGAACTTCTGTGCCTGACCCTGAGACTTTTAAACACATTGATCAATCAATGATTTGGTAAGACCTTTAGTGAGAAGGCCTGTGCTGGCAGAATGTGTCACAATCGGATCCATCCCCTCTATAAAAATAATTACCAAAAAATAACAAAGAAAGCAACTAGAGAAGCCTCATCAAATCCATCTTCCTGTCCCCAGTGACCCTGACTTGATAGAGATGTCATCGTAAAAATCACGGTCACAATGGGGTCAGGGTTGGCCTGTGGGAAGGTGGATTGAGTCCAGAAAATGTCACCCCTAAAGCTGGCAGAGCATCGTTTTGCTGATGCAAGATCGCCCTCTAATGGCCGAGGCCCATCCAGCCACCAGCTCAGCCCCCTTGGGGCTCTGCGAGTCAACTGGATCAGAGATAAATGGGAACAGCGCTTGGGCTCCCAAGTTGCTGATGAATACAAGTGTTTTCACTCGCTGGGCAAATATCTCAGTGGTGATGGATAGAAACAGACCCATGGCTGTGGGCATCCATTCTCACTCCTCCAGATGAGGCTGCCAAGGGAGGGAAGGTCAGGGGAACAGAGCCAGGAGGGGAGAAGCTGACGCACGCACAGGGCATAACTCCCATGTTAGGCTTCCTTAGGGGCTCAGCCTTTAATGTGCAGGACCTCAGCCAGAGCCCCTGAGGGGGGGGATGTCCATCCCACACTCCAGGTGCCAAGGATGTCTGGGGTGGCCAGTGTCCTAGCACCTGCTGCTCTTCAGTCCAAATCTTACCTGGGTCCTCCAAACCCTCTCCCTGTCTAGTCTCCTGCAGCCGATGACCTTTCTCTGCCCCACGCTTGCCCAAGCCTAAGAACCCCACCAGCCCCCTGCATTTCCTGCAGGACCACAAAGAAGAGGCTGTTCCCTGCCATTGACATTCCAGAAGGTTAGGGCACAGTGAGAGGTCACGGCGCAAGCAAAAGGACAGATACCCCTACCTGGGACTCTGGAGATTTCTCTGACTGGCCTCGCCCTTCCCTGTCCCCCAATCTGCTGCTCTGGAGTTGAGCACTCCATCCTAGGACCCCTCCACCATCCCCAAATGCTAGATGCCCCACACCCCCTCTCTTCCTCTCTCAGGCTGTCCTAGATACTACTAGGTGCCGAGTGCTGCCTTTGCACAGGGTAAAGGCCCCAGAGCAGATGTCTTCTACCCCAGCCCTCGGTGACGCCATTCTGAGCACCATGAGGCAGCTCCGGAATGTGGTGGTCAGGGACCTGCCCAGAGTCCAGCATCACATCGCGATGGCACCAACTTCTACCTGGGGGACTTTGGACACGTTCCATAACTGCTCTGTGTCTCGGTTTGTCCATCTATTACAGGGGGAAATCATGGTTTGTACTCCATAAGGAAGGTTTTTGAAGGGGTTAAATCACTTCAAACTTTTCAAGGGCTTGGAATAACACCTGACATACTAAGCACCCCGTTACTACTAATTCCCACTTCACTCCCTCGCCTCCCAAGCAACTTGCTCGATGCGGAATCCCAGCCTGGACTCCTTGGTCTGTCAGAGGATGAAGTGAGTGGGAAGGAAGAGCAGAGGAGGAAAGTTTGCTCTCCTAGTCTAGAAGCCTTGGATGCCCAGGGAAGAGGGAGCTGTACTTCTACATAGAAGGAGCTCCCCGTAACACCTTCTGAGGCCGCGACTGTTGAGGTGGCACCATGATGAGCTAAAGTGTTGCCGGTGGATGCCCGAGGGAAAGGAGGAGAGATGGGGGCAGGCAGGAGGATCCCCTGTTGGGGAATGTGTTCTTTGAAGGTATAAATCTATGCCGACTCTGCAGAGCTCTGGAAATTGTCAATGGTATGGAGGATACCATTCACTCCCTGCTTCTTTCCTGGGTTTACTCAGCCCATGTTTAATTGAGCATCTACCATGGGCCAGGCTCTGGGCTAACGGTGAGGAAACAGAGGCAGAGAGGCTAGAAATCGTGTCTGCCTTCAGGAAACTTAGAGTCAAGGAGGAAGATAGACATCAGGCCATTAAGGACAGATCTTATTACTGACTAAGGAGGATCATGTCCCCTCACATCAGGAGTGGGCGAGGAAGTGAGTGGCTTTTCAGGAAGGGTAAAAAATGTGGGAGAAGTCAGGGAGAAGAAATATCAGGCCCAGGAAGCAGCAGCTGCTAAGGCCTGGAGTTGAGAAGGGGCATGATACTTGTGAGGGGCCCCATGGAGACCTTGGTGACTGGAGACAGGTGACCAAGGGACAAGGCCCAGGAAGAAGCCAGAGAGATGGGTATGGCCAGGTCACACAGGGCCCTGTTGGATGCCTTGTCTTCGTCCTGAGAGCAGAGGCTGCTCACAGAGGGGATGAGGCCAAAGAGCAGATTACCTTGCCTGGAGGGAGCTGGAGCAATTTTTTTTTTTTAAATAAGAGGAAGGACTTTATTCACTGCCCGGGAGCTTACAGAATAGAAGAATTCCAAATGGCCACACTCCCTGACTGGCTTGGTCTTTCTCTTTTTATCCACAGTCAAAAAGTTCCAACCCACAGGTACCTTTTTCATTGGCCAGAGCTGGAGCCATTCTTACATGAAACAATGGGAGTGGACCTGACCTCCCCGGTCCCATGGGCAGGGCATCCCGTGGCACTCATCCTGTTCCCGAGAGCTCCATTTCCATGGCCTCATCACCTCCTAAAGGCCCCACATCCTGACATTGCCACCCAAGGGGATGAGATTTCAACAAAGGTATTTAGGGGAGATACAGACATTCTGACCGTAGCAGGAGGCATGGACTTAGGTGGAGAGAAGCTAAGTTATGATTTGTGGGTTCAGGGCTCACACTGGGCCCTTCCGCCCTGGAGTGGCTGGTGGACAAGGCCTTCCCCAGTCCTGACCGGGGCCATTGGCCAGACTCCACCCAATGCCATGGGATACAACTGCGATGAGCTCATGGTGAAATGAGAAAAAGAAGGTTACCGTGTGTAAAGTTGCCAACTGTTACTTGTTGGAAAGACCTTTAACCGCACAATCGCATTGTTCTTACTTTTGGTTCAACTCTTTTTTTTCTTTTCTTTTTCTTTTTTTTTGATGAAAGGATTGTGAGAGCTGATTTTGGTTGCTATTTTGGAATTTTCTTTGCAAATGATCTAGTTGCGATATCCCAGCCCTAGTCTCCCCTCCTCTTCTTTTTTATTATTATTATTTGTTTGAGATAGAATCTCTCTCTGTCTTCTGCCCAGGCTAGAATGACATGGCATCAACCTAGCTCAATGCAACTTCAAACTTCTGAATTCAAGTGATCTTCCTGCCTCAGCCTCCTACAGGCACCTGCCACAACACCAGGCTAGTTTCCTATTTTAAGTAGAGACAGGATCTTGCTCTTGCTCGGGCTGATATGGAACTCCTGAGCTCAAGCAATTCTACACCTTGGCCTCCCAGAGTACTAGGATTCCTGGCATAAGCCACTGTGCCTGGCCTTCCCTCTTCTTCACATCCCACCAGTGGTACTTCAGCCCATCACAGCCACCAGAGCCACAACCCTATGGCCACCTACACCCCTTATAAAAGGGACTCCAGAGAGTTCCCAATTCCTTCAGCCATGGGAGGACACAGCAAGGTGCTGTTTTCTGAAACAGGACCCTCACCCACTGAATCTGTGGCTTGAGCTTGGACTTCTCAGCTTTCAGAACTGTGAGAAGTCTGTTTCTACTGTGGGTAAGGTACCCAGTTTATGGGATTTTGTTACAGCTCCTCAAAGGGACAACTTCTGTTCAAACTTGCCCTTCCCTTATCTGTCCCAGACTTGGCATGCTGGGCCCAGACAGCACTAAGGGCCTCAGTTTAAACAAGTGTACAGTAAAGGGGGTTCAACTTGATGATCTAGTTCTTCGCTCCTCTGGGGGGTCCACGAATCTGTGAGTCTGTACAGGAAAATCCTGCTCATACATTCAGAAAAATGGCACTCAGTCTACTGTGCTGGTCTGTCTAGGAGAAGTCAGTCAGGGAACAAACAGCCTGATTATTAACCATGAATGCCATGATCAGAAACTGAAAGAAACAGTTTCATGCTGGTCATTGCTGGCCTGGCTGCAGGCACCTTTAGTTCTCAGTATAAGCTGAGCAGGATGAAGCCCTGACTGACACCCGTGTGCCTCCTCCTCTGACACGTGAGTCACGGGATTAACCAAGCCAGCAGGAAGAAAAGAGGCCCCTCCAGATAACAGAGCCTCAAGAGAGACAGACCAGCATGAGGAGTGTCCCATTTCTGTTGTTCATCATCATCATGTGATTAGAATAACAGCTAGGAATTACCATGAGCCTACTGTGCACCAGCCCCCTCCTCCAAGCTCAGGGCCCAGCACACAGGAGATGTCTGTAGTGGTTGGACTGATATTAACCCAGTGGCCATGGGTGATGTCTATTTTTCACTTTTGCAAAAACAGCATCTCCCCCCGTTTCTGCAGTTCACAGCCCAGCTCTTTGCAAACTTCTAAGAGTGAGAATAAAGGAAAAGGTAGGCAAGGCTGCCCACATCCCCAACATGGAAGTGTCATTCATGAAGGCCCACCTGCTGTGAGCTCGAGGCTGCCCCTTCATGTCACTGAGGCAGGGTGGCATCCTCATTCCCGGAGCATAGGGTAAAAGCAAGCATCTCTGAAAAGCCCGGGATAAATGCTGCCCCTGCCATGGTGTCCCTGTCCTTCTCAAGTACCTCTCGGGTCCCAGTGGTGACAACAGCTCTGTTCCATCAAGGTCCAGCTATTTTCATGGAGACTTTAAATAATCCCTCTGCTGCCAAGAAATATGTGTCCTGCTGAGATGTGTGTGCTGTGAACAGATGCTCCAGAGAGGTTCAAGGCCTGGTGACTATTTGACAATGACCACAAAGCACCCTCTCTGTCCCTAGTCAGTTTCCAATGACTCAGCAGGTATCATCATGGAGCATCAGGTCAGGTGCAGGGCTCTGGCAAAGGGAGAAAGAGCAATGATGTTCCTGCACATGAGGAGGTCATGGTCAGATGGGGGAGGCAGGCCCACCTGTAAAGCACCAGACTATAGGTTGCAACAGTGGCTGCCATTCTGTGAGCACCTGCTGTATACAACTACTGTGTGTTAGGCACAGAGCCAGAAGATTCAGAGGTGTTGTCTCTAACTTCACAACAACCCTCCCTGTTACAAAGTCAATTTAATCATTCCCATTTTAGACATGAGAACATTGAAACTGAAGAAGCTGGGGACTTACCCAGGATCACACAGCCAGGGAGGGGTTGAGTCAACCTGTGCTGTCAGCCCAGCAACATGAGGAAAGCTCTGCCCAGTTGCACCCCCTCACATGGAGGCCAGGTCTGCGGGGCAGACTGAAGGCAAAAATGGTCACCTGAGCCAAATGGTCAGAGTCCAGAGGAGATGCTATATTATAAGTGCATCATCTGCCTCTGCTTACAGAGGTTCCTCAAGGTCACCTACATGAGTCCAGTTGTGTTTGACCATTCTAGTCCAGCTTCCCAGCAAGAGACAGGACTTAGGTTCACTTTGTGCAATAACATTGTTTTTACCTGCTCAAGATCCATTTCCCACCCCTGCTGCCATCATTCTCCAAATGTTCCTTTAGAAACTGTGCCCCTCCTACACTTTCTGTTTAGGGGCTTTGGCCAGGGCAGAGCCAAGCCCTGCTCTACTGACTGGAAGGGTAAGCATGTGACTTAGTCCTGGCCAGTCAGTGACTTCCATCTCTCCACACACCCCTGCCCCACCCCCGAACTTAGTGATTGGCTTAGAGATGAGCACATGATCCAGTGTAATCCAATCAGAGTTTGCCCTTGGGCTTTTACTGAAAAAGTAGAGTAAAGAAAGGTTTTCTTTCCTTCATGATTGCTAAGCTGGTGGAGTATAACCCAGGTTTTGGATTGCAGGAAGAACCTGCCTAAAAATAAAACCAACCCTGATGAACAGATCTCTGAAAGATAGGGTAACATAGAAAAAGAGAGATGATCAAGGCAGAGACCCTCTGCTTTGCTTCCAGCTCTATTCCCAGTGACAGAACCCTCCCTGCACAGACTAGGACAACTGCTTGGGTTCCTGGGGCACCTGCCCCAAATGTTCCAGTTCCATGAGCCAACACGCTTCTTTTTTTCTTTGGGTCAGTTTGCAATGTGTTTATATCACCCACAAACCAATGAGTCCCAATCCTGCTGTGTACCCACCACCAGGAAACACAGTGCCTGATGTACAGTAGGCGCTAAGTAAATATTTAGGCATTGAAGGGAAGAACAATGAATGAGGCTGGCCACCTCTCCCTCTCTGCCTCCTTAGCCCCTCCCCTCCAGCTGCAGAGAACCCAAATGGGACCGTCACTCTGGGAATTAAGGCTTGATAAACAACCCTCTGCTTCCCCACAGCAGCAGCAGTGTCTCATCACTGGGTTCTTGGGGGAGGACAGCTGGGCTCAGGGAGGCGGTTGGCTGGCATTTTTGTGCAGGAACAGCACCCCCAGGAAATATTGGAAGTGGGCTGAGAGCTGCAGTGTTGGCTGCTGGGACCCAATTCTCTTGGCCAGTAGGTGCTGGAATTGAAGGACAATAATAGTAGCTCTGCACATGTCCATAGAGCTTTACAGTGTGCGGCACATCCACACAAAATAGGTAAGCTGGCTCTTCTTTAAAAAAAATGTATTGACAAATATTTGTACATGTTTATGGGGTAGATGTGATATTTTGATTCTTTGCCACTTGCCACCATGTGACCATGTCTGCTCTCTGGAGCTAGCGTCTCTCATCTGCACAATGGCCCAGCTCCCAGGACTGCCATGAGGAGTAAATGGGATAAGGATTTAGCCCTGTGACAGCCACATAGGAAGTGTGCAGTAAATAGCCAGTGCCTGCTATTAAAGCCCCACTTAAGAGATGCAGAGACAAGGCCTTACAGAGGTGGTGTGACCTACCCAGAGGGTCGAAGCAGGGAAGAACAAGGTCTGGGCCCAAGGCTCCCAGACTCCCAGGCCAGTGCTCCACTCACTATGCCCTGGGCTCTCAGGAGGAGGCTAATGGGAACTGCCTGTCATTTCCATAGGAGAGCAGAGATCCCAGGGTCCCCTGCATCCTGCCAGGGAGACGGCTACCTGAACATTGTCATCAGGTGGGCCCCAGGATGCCCAGAAGGGCCAGGCTCTATGCAGACAGTGCTGAGGGCAGATCACCTGGGAGGGGGAGCTGAGCATGGAGTGGCCAGAACATCACCCCTCACATTTCCATGCACACTGCTTTAATGACACTGTATCTTCATTTCCATCGCCATGGGATGTACACAGCTCGAATCAATAAATGAATTCAAACACAACATTTTGCATGGAGGAAATGGAGTCCCCCAAAAGTCAAGTGATTTGCCCAAGATCACATGGCTGAGGATGGCAGAGCAGATTCAAACTGAAGCCTCTGCCAGTAAGGCCCATGCTCCTCTCACTCCACAATGCCCCGCAGAACAGGAAGGAGTTAGGAAGGAAGAGACCAGCATGGGCTGGAGGCACCTGGAGGGCTTCCTGGAGAAGGGGGAGCCCAAGCTGGGTCCTGAGGACAAACTGGAGGGGAAGAATGTGAGGGAGGGAATTTGCTGCTCCCAGATCTTTAGGCCTCTGGGTCAGGATTTCTCCATGACCAACCTCAAAGTCTTTCTGGGCAGGCCTCTCCCCACCCAGAACCTCTCCCCAGAGCAGGTGGAGCTGCGTCCAGGCCCAAGTGGGAGGCAGCTCTCAGGTAGGGGGTAATGGGCAGGGTGGAGTGGGAGCTCCTGGGGACCCTGATCACTTGGTTTTAGGCCCAGGTGCACCTTAAGGGAGCAAGTGTCCTTGCCCATCTGCTGTGAAGGGGACAATGATCTCACAAATGGCTCTGATGAGGCCATTAGACCCCATTCCATGCGCCAATAGGCCCAACCAGCCCCACAGACAATCTCTGCAAAGTATCTCATCAGTGGAGAAATACACAACCAAAGGGCCCTGCAATTTCCATTGCAAATTCCCCATGTGGGCAGCAGCCTGAGAAGGTAAGAATCTCCCTATTATGTGCACAATTGGGGAAATTAGTCCGTTTCTCTTCCTTGCTCTGTCTCTGAGGCCCATTTCCCCATAATGAGCCTGCAGAAGCAAAACAGCATCACGCGGGTATGAAAATACACATCAGCTCAGCTGCTAGGGGGGTATTCTTGAAACTATTTTGGGAGCCAGATGCCTGTGTGGGTGGGAGATGCATCCGTTCTCTGCACAGATCAGCTTTCCAGATGCAGGCCCAGGAAGCTGAGTTGGCAATTCTTTTAAATCTCAAATCCCTTTCCTTTTATCTACCCTCACTCCCCTTGGCTGGCATTTGGTGGTGCCAATGAAATGCAGACCCTGAGGATTCAGAGGGATTCACCAAGGATTCGGAGATGGCAAGGTGCTCCCTAAATGTTGTGGCCTGGGCATCTCTCTCACCCTCTGCCGGAGACATATTCCCCACTCCTGGGGGATCCTGAGCCCTGCAGTGTCATGACATTTCTTCAGTCATTTTAACATGTTTGCTGAGCACCTGCTACACAACAGCCAGTGTTGGGAAAAATCAACAATAAGCAAAACCACCACGGTCCCTACCCCATGAAGCTCAGTCTCTAGGAGGGAGAGACTGATCTAGAACCATGGAAAGCAGTGAAAAGTTACAGTGCTCTAAAGGAGAGGCTCAGGGTGCTATCAAAACACATAAAGAGGGGATTTCAAAGCACACCAGTGAGGGCATTCAGTGCAGGCAACAGCATGTGCAAAGACCCAGTGGCTAGAGGGCTGTTCGCAGTCACCAAGAAGTCCAAGGCCTGTGTGATAGGAGGGCCGAGAGAGGATGGTACCCTGCAGAGGGACAGGGGTAGGACAGTGTGAAGGCCTCAAATACTCCTTTAAGGATGTGGGTCTTCATCTCAACAGGGGGAAGATGGTAGAGGGCAGAGGGCAGGAAGCAGAGTTGACATGATCAGATCTGAGTTTCCAAATTCATCCTCCAGCCACAGCCAGGTGAGTGCAAAGAAGGAGTTGGGACTGGCTGACCTGGAAGCAGCATTGTTCACTGCAGCATGGGAGAAGGCCGGCTTCTGGGAGGAGATGGGAAGATTAGCAACTGCACATGCATGTGTACACTCAGTCATCTAACATGCATTCATTGAGCACCAACTGCATGCAAGGTACTGGGTTTGGTGAGAGGATGCCAGGAAGAGTAAGAACAGCTAGGTCTCTGTCCTCAAGGATCTTACAAGGGGGACAGATACTTCCTCAGTATTTCAAGGAGGGCCAGCTCCCTGAGTGATTCCTGGGCAGCTGCCATAGTCAGCACTTACCAAGTGAGAGCAAGAAGACCAGCCAAGGTGTTGGGCTATGAGCCAGGGAAACCTGACTGTCCCAAATAAATCCAGGGAATCTGGAGAAAGGACCCAAGATGGAGCCAGGCCTGACAGGACAAGAGTCATCCAGGCCTGTGTCCCTCTTCTTCCCAGTGTGGTCTCCTGGGTGACGTCCTTCAAGGTGGCCTTCCACATCCACCTATTTTGTGTCCTGTGTCAAATTTTCCTGGAGCAGCAACTCAAGCAGGTTCAGCTGGGCTGACTGTGGAACACTGGGGGCTCCCAGCAACTCTGCAAGACTGACAGTGTCCTCTCACTTTGCAAATGAGCAAACATAAATTCAGCAAGGTTCAGATATTTCCTCAAGGCTATGCAGCCATTAAGTGGCAGCATCATGGTGTCCAGGCTGCTGCGGACACAAGGTGGGGGCATCATGAGCATCCAGGCAACATTCATCCAGACCTTCAATGTAAGGCCAGGGACAAACTCCACCTGAGGGCTGGCAGCTACGAGGTGGTGACAATAGCTCATACCCACTCATAACAGCCTGGTGGCCAGGCACAGGGTTTAAGCCTGTCTACTAACTTTCTTCTTTTTCACCATAACCCTATGGGGTGCATCCCAGTCCTGCATTGCCATAGTCATGGTAGGCAATAATCACGAAAGCCAGGAGCTTCGGTCAATGGGTATTTACTTAGCCTGTGAGTCTTTGGGTGGCTGAACACTTGACTGGTTTGGCCAAGCTCCCTCAGGCCTCCACCCTCCTCTGGCATCTCCTCTGTGGACTGGCTCTGCTGATGTTGGCTGGCTCCCTCACCTCTTTGGAGGGCCTCATGTGGCCTTTCATCCTCCCACAGGCCGGCCTGGGCTAATCTAGTAGAAATTGGCAGAAATGTGAACGATACACATAATTTTCATCGAGGCCCAGGCTTAGGGTCAGCAACCATCACATGCAATGCAGTCTACTGGCCAAAGTGAGTCATAGGCAGACGATATTCAGGGAGAAGGAAGGAAGTCCCACCTCCTTGTGGGAGGAGTCATGCAGCAGAATATAGGTCCAGGAGAGGCAGGCCAGTGGGCCACTTATGCCATCAGTCTTCAAGAGGGTGGGTGTTATTATAATCAACCAGATTCAGAGACATGGGTGACTTTCCCAAGTGCACACAGCTACCAGGGGCAGTGGTGAGGTTGAAGTCCTGGGCTGTGCTCTCGTCCGTGACTCCACTGCTCCTTGAAAGCTTGAGTAAACCACAGACAAAGAAACCCAGGACAGGAGAACTTAGGCTTCCTGGATCTTGAACAGGAGACTTCAGGCAGCAGGGAGAGAAGGTCTCTTTCTCCCCCCAGGGAGGCAGAGGGCTACCTGGGCTCAGGCACCAGGCCCAGCTCTCTTGCTGAAAGGGGAAGAGGTCTGGATTAGATTTATTTATCCATTCCATAAAGACAACCTGGGAAGACAGTCCTTATGACATACTCAGAGCTGGCATTGTCTTCTACTGGTGATGCCCACTCATCCTCTGACACTCAGCTCAGGTGTCTCTTCCTCTAGGAAGCCTTCTCTAATACCCAGGGTTAATCCCCCCACACACCCCCACACACACACTTTGTGCTTTTACTGCATCCTGGGAGTGCCTCTGGATTGTCATTGCTGATTCCTGTGCCACTCTCCACCCCCAGGGTCCTGTGACAAAGCAAGTCTCTAGAGACAGGTGAGGGTGACCTCAAATCATCTCCCCTGCATCTTCCCCGACAGAATGGAGGCTCTAGGACAGCGGTGCAGGGCTGTCTGTGTCTCATGCACTGTCGTGTTTTGGGGCCCAGAACTCTCCTTTTAATCCAGGATTAAAATCCCTGGATGGAAGAGAGAAGGGACGGAAGAGAAGGAAAGCCAGGAGGAATAAAAAACGAGGAGAAGAAATAAAGCTTGCACTTGCTCCCCGGGCACAGTGCAAGGTTGGCAGGCAGAGAAGAACACTGGAAACCCAGAGATGAGGGAAGCAGAAACACTTCAGTAGTAAACATGAGCACACAGCAACCTTTGACATTTCGCCTAATCAGGAATAAATTGCTTAGTACCCTAGGTGCTCAGAGTTTGCTCTGAAGGGCACTCTCTGGAGAGGAGCACTTCTCACCGGCCTGCTTCATGCTGGCTGTGTCCACCCTCATTCCACGGGTCAGAGAGAAATGTTTTCCAGTCCCTCAGCCTAGAAACAAGAGCAGAGGCCCTGACTCCAGGCTGGGGTTGGGTTTCTGGTCCACTCAGGTGTACGGAGTTACTCAAACTCTCTAAACTTCACCTTGCTCCTCTGAAAGGGTCTGGATAATGAGGCTCTGCCCCTCCATTCCCTTCTTGACCTTGGGCCTTCTTTGAGGTTGGGCTCTATCCTCTTCTGGAAAGCAGCTAGACTGCCCTGTCTCTGGACGTGACGGTTGAGTGCCTGGCTGGACTCAAAGCCTTGCTGTTCTAGGTGGTAGGTGTGGTCAGAAGGGGCGGGCAGCTGGGCCGGGGGACCAGGAAGCTCCCAGGGAAGGAAGAGCTGCAGGACGGAGGAGCTTCCCACAGAGAGAACAGAAGGCAGCACTGGCCACGCTGGCCAAGGCACCCAGCTTCCTGCACATTACTTCACTCCATCCTCAAGGGGCATCATCATCAGAGGGCAGTGCGTGGAAGCTTCTACCCCTCCCCCAGACCTCTGCTGAGCCTGACCGCTCTGCAACACACGCCTGAGGTGGCAGGTGGGCCCATTTAGATGTAAGAAGCCCTGGTCCTGGTCCAGCAGGTGGGGGAGACGCACCTGCAGGAGGCCTGGAGGGGCCCAGGACTTGTCAGGGTGACTTTGACACATTTATACCTGAGAAAGAACAAAACGGAAAACTCACACTTCCCAGTTGTGTGCCTTGGCCCCTTCGCCCCACCTCTCTGAGGCCTCAGTTCCCACCCCTATAAAATGGGGACAGTAACAGCCCTCCCAGTTCTTGTAGGTGAAGCTGGGTGTCTTGACCAGCTGGTTGGCACTGCCCTCTGTTCTCTCTGCAGGAATCTCCTCTACCCCGCACAGCTCCTCCTTCCCTGGGAGCTTCCCAGACCCTCTCCCCGGTTGCCCCCGCTTCCCACCACACCCTCACCAAATCTCCCACTGGTTTCTCATCACCATCTTTTTTCCTTCACAGTTCTTTTCACACCGTGTAGTTATTCTGTTGTTGTTCATTTACTCATTTTGCTTAGCTGTTCCCTAAACTGTGTCCAAGACCCCTGTGAAGACAGGGACATGTGGGTCTCATTCACTGTGTCCCTGAGCTCAACGCAGAGCCAGGCACACAGAGGAGGCTGATAAACTCCTGCTGGAGGGAGGGATGGGGAGTGGGACTGGGCTACATCAGTCAGGACAGTGAGGTGCAAAACAAACAGCCCCACATCCGGGAGGAGTTGATCTCTCCCAGGCAGA
>CAUYRH010067787.1:0-16787 GCA_963574655.1 Perodicticus potto
TTTTTTTTTGAGACAGAGCCTCAAGCTGTCACCCTGGATAGAGTGCTGTGGCATCACAGCTCACAGCAACCTCCAATTCCTGGGCTCAAGCAAGTCTTCTGCCTCTGCCTCCCAAGTAGTTGGGACTATAGGCGCCCACCACAACACCCGGCCATTTTTTGGTTGCAGTCATCATTGTTGTTTGGCGGGCCCAGGCTGGATTTGAACCCGCCAGTTCAGCTGTACGTGGCTGGCATCTTAGCCACTTGAGCTATAGGTGCCAAGCCTTTTTTTTTTTTTTTTTGAGACAGAGCCTCAAGCTGTCACCCTGGATACAGTGCTGTGGCATCACAGCTCACAGCAACCTCCAATTCCTGGGCTCGAGCAAGTCTCCTGCCTCTGCCTCCCAAGTAGCTGGGAATACAGGCGTCTGCCACAATGCCCGGCCATTTTTTGGTTGCAGCCATCATTGTTGTTTGGCAGGCCCGGGCTGGATTCAAACCCGCCAGTTCAGGTGTACGTGGCTGGCACCTTAGCTGCTTGAGCCACAGGCGCCGAGCCAGTTTTTCCATTTTTATTAGAGATGTGGTCTCACTTTTGCTCAGGTTGGTCTTGAACTTGGGAGCTCAAGAAATCCACCTGCCGGGCAGCGCCTATGGCTCAGTGAGTAGTGTGCCGGCCCCATATACCAAGGGTGGAGGGTTCAATCCCAGCCCTGGCCAAACTACAACAAAAAAAATAGCCAAGCGTTGTGGTGGCCACCTATTGTCCTAGCTGCTCAGGAGGCTGAGGCAGGAGAATCGCCTAAGCCCAAGAGCCGAGGTTGCTGTGAGCTGTAATGCCATAGTACTCTACAGAGGGCAACAAAGTAAGATTCTGTCTCTAAAAAAAAAGAAAAAGAAAGAAAGAAAAAAAAAAGAAATCCACCTGCCTCAGCTTCCCAGTGTGCTAGATTACAGGCGTGAGCCACTTTGCTTGGCCCTGTCCCCTTCCTTCTTATCTCCATGAATGTGGACAGGAGGTGCAGCAGTCAGGTTACAATCATGAGTTGCACACATGAGGGCTAAAGTTAAGTTGTGAAGGATGATGGAGAGAAATGAAGGATCCTTTGGTGACCTTATTGATAACTGAGCCAGTGCTCACCCACCTCCAGACTTTTTATTACATGAGAAAAATAAACTTGTATTTAAGCGACTGTTGCCTAGGGTATTCTATTTCTGGCAATAGGACACACTCCTAAATGATAGTACCAATAAGACCAAAGTAATATCTTTGAGAGACTTTTGTCTAGTTGAAGGAAAGTGGACATGTAAACAAATGAGGCCTAGCCTGAGCAAGAGCAAGACCCTGTTCCTTAAAATAAATAAATAAATAAATAAATAGGCTTGGCGCCTGTGGCTCAACAGGCTAAGGCGCCAGCCACGTATACCTGAGGTGGTGGGTTCAAATCCTGGGCCTGCCAAACAACAATGACGGCTGCAACCAAAAAAAAAAAAAAAAAAAAAATGGCCAGGCGTTGTGGCGGGGGCCTGTAGTCCCAGCTACTTGGGAGGCAGAGGCAGGGGACTCACTTGAGCCCAGGAATTGGAGGTTGCCGTGAGCTGTGATCCCACAGCACTCTACCCAGGGTGACAGCTTGAGGCTCTGTCTCAAAAAAAAAAAAAAAATAGCCAGGTGTTGTGGTGGTTGCCTGTAGTCCCAGTTATTTGGGAGGCTGAGGCAAGAGTTTGAGGTTGCTCTGAGCTATCATGCTACCATATTCTACCGAGTGACACTCTGTCTCAAAGAAGAAAACAAATGAGGCAATGGACTGCATCAAGTCTATACTGGTTTTTGGCTTAGGCAATTAGGTGGATGGCTGGTCAACAGAGACAGGAAACCTGTGAGGTAGTTTATTTGTGGAGGAAGATTAGTTCTTTACTGGCATATGTGGGTTTTGGTATCTGTAGGATGTCTAGGGGGAGGGATTAAAAAATAACAGGATATATGGATCTTAGCTCAGGGAGAAGACTGTGCTGGGGTACAGTATGGGTATCACCAGTGTGGGGAGAAGACTATGCTGGGGTACAGAATGGGTATCAGCAGCGTGGACGCCTGAGTGAAGTGAAGCCTGAGAGTCAAAATGTATTTTGTTTGTTTGTTTGTTTGTTTGTAGTTGTCATTGTTGTTTGGCAGGCCCGGGCTGGATTCAAACCCGCCAACTCCAGTGTATGTGACCGGTGCCCTAGCCACTGAGCTACAGGTGCCGAGCCCCAAATATATTTTCTTGTTTCAGGCTTTGTATCATTACCCTTACCACCACCATCCATTATTGAAACTGAAGCTAACATTTACTAAGCACTTACTATATGCCAATTAGATTTTTTTTTTTTTTTGAGAGTCTCACTCTTTGGCCCTGAGTAGAATGCTATGAAGTCATAGTTCACAGCAACTCAAACTTCTGGTTCAAGCAATCCTCTTGCCTCAGGCTCCTGGGTAGCTGGGACTACAGGCCTGCACCAGGATGCCCAGCTAATGTTTCTATTTTTGTTTTTATTTTTTTGGAGACAGAGTCTCACTCTGTAGACTCTCCAGAGTCTACCCTCTATAAAGTGCCATGCATTCATAGCTCACAGCAAACTCAAACTCTTGGGCTCAAGCGATCAGCCTCCTGAGTGGCTAGGACTACAGGCACCCACCACAATGCCTGGCTATTTTTAGAGAGAGTCTTGCTCTTGCTGAGGCTGGTCTCGAACTCCTGAGCTGAGGCATTCCACCCACCTCAGCCTCCCAGAGTGCTAGGATTACAGGTGTAAGACACCTCTCCTGGTCAACTAATTTTTCTATTTTTAGTAGAGATGGGCTCTCACTTTTGCTCAGGTTTGTCTTGAATTCCTGAGCTCAAGCAATCCTCCTGCCTTAATCTCCCAGAGTGCTAGGATTACAGGCGTGAGCCACCACGCCCAGCCTGCCAGTTAGATTTCAAACTGCTTTACTTCATTATCTCATCACCTTATTTATCTCATTCAGTTCTCACAACCAAAATAGTGAAGTACTATTCCAATTTTAGTTGTGAGAAAACAATAGAGAAATTAAGTTGTTTGCCCTAAGTCATACTGCTTGTGAGTTGTGGAATCAGAAAGACCTCAGGAGAGGGCATAGAATGAGAGAACAGGGGAAAGGGCAGAGCCACGAGGACATCAACACGTTTTTCTTTTCTTTTTTTTTAAATTAAAAAGGGTTTAAAAGGCTTGGCGCCTGTGGCTCAAGTAGCTAAGGCGCCAGCCATATACATCTGAGCTTCCAGGTTCAAATCCCGGGCCCGCCAAGCAACAATGATGGCTACAACCAAAACATGGCCGGGCATTGTGGTGGGCGCCTATAGTCCCAGCTACTTGGGAGGCAGAGGCAGGAGAATAGCTTTAGCCCAGGAGTTGGAGTTTGCTGTGAGCTGTGATACCATTGCACTCTACCTAGAGCGACAGCTTGAGGCTCTGTCTCAAAAAAAGGTTTTAAAGGGTGGCACCCGTAGCTCAGTGGTTAGAGCACCAGCCCCCTGTAGCAAGGGTGGGCAGGTTCAAACCCAGCCTGGGCCTGCTAAACTAAAATTTAAAAAAAAAAAAAAAATAGCCGGGCATTGTGGTGGGTGCCCGTAGTCCCAGCTACTTGGGAGACTTGAGCCCAAGAGTTTGAGGTTGATATGAGCTGTGAGGCCATCGCACTCTACCAGCGCCTGTGGCTCAAGGAGTAGGGCGCAGGCCCCAATCACTTAGGCGATTCTCTTGCCTCAGCCTCCCAAGTAGCTGGGACTATAGGCGCCCGCCACAACGTCCGGCTATTTTTTTGTTTTGCAGTTCAGTCAAGGCCAGGTTTGAACCCACCACCTTTGGTATATGGGGCCAGCGCCCTACTTGCTGAGCCACAGGCACCTCCCCTCTTTTTTTTTTTTTAACTTTTATTATTATTATTATTATTTTTTTTGAGACAGAGTCTCACTTTGTCACCCTTGGTAGAGTGCCATAGCATTATAGCTCACAGCAACCTCAAACTCTTGGGCTCAAGCGATTCTCTTGCCTCAGCCTCCTGAGTAGCTGGGACTACAGGCGCCTGCCACACCCCTGGCTATTTTATGGTTGTAGTTTTCATTGTTGTTTGGCAGGCTTTGGGCTGTATTCTAACCCACCAGCTCAGGTATATGTGGCTGGCGCCCTAGCTGCTGAGGTACAGGCACTCAGCCAAGTTTTTTTTTTTTTTTTTTTGTAGAGACAGAGTCTCACTTTAATCACCCTCACTTTATCACCCTTGGTAGAGTGCCGTGGCGTCACGCAGCTCACAGCAACCTCCAACTCCTGGGCTTAGGCAATTCTCTTGCCTCAGCCTCCAGAATAGTTGGGACTACAGGCGCCCGCCACAACACCTGGCTATTTTTCTGTTTTTGTTTTTTTTTTTTAGAAAAGGAAAGCTTTATTCCTGCACATCACATATAATCCATACTCAGGGGTGGAAATAAATGTTGAAATGTATTACAACTAGGTCCCAGAAGGTTAAGCAGGGGCATGAAGACACTCAAATGCATAGCCATCCATAGCTGGTCTCTCAGGAGGAATATTGCTACATGTCTGTTGTCCAATTAAAGGTGTAGTGAGGGTGTCTGTTTTGATGACTTGCAATTGTCTCACTGCTGCTTCTCTCAGATCTATTCTTGGGCTCTGGACAAGATGCTAGACTCCAAGATGGAAGAACTTATCGTCATTAGGATAATCTGTGTTCACCCTGGTAGGCAGTTGAATTCCTCAGGAAAGGTTATGAAATGCTGGAACATCACTTCCTTATTGACTTTGCAGAGGGATGTATCTCGTCCCATCCTACCAGCAGTAAGGTCCTTTGAGCTGAGCATCTGTAAGCACTTACTCCTGGGAGAGCTCTACTTCTATTCAAACGTGCGCCTGACCGCGGCGTAAGAAAAATGAGCTATTTTTCTGTTTTGCAGTTCGGCCGAGGCCAGGTTTGAACCCGCCACCTTCGGTATATGGGGCTGGCGTCCTACTCGATAAGCCACAGGTGCTGCCCCCAAGTTTTCATTTATTTATTTATTTTTTGAGACAGAGCCTCAAGCTGTCACCCTGGATAGAGTGCTGTGGCATCACAGCTCACAGCAACCTCCAATTCCTGGGCTCAAGCAAGGCTCCTGCCTCCGCCTCCCAAGTAGCTGGGACTACAGGCACCCACCACAACGCCCGGGCATTTTCTTTCTTTCTTTTTTTTTCTTTGCAGCTGTCGTTGTTTGGCGGGCCCGGGCTGGATTCGAACCCGCCAGTTCAGGTGTACGTGGTTGGCCCCTTAGCCCGTTGAGCCACAGGCACCGAGCCCCCAAGTTTTTATTTTTATTTTTTTTGAGACAGAGCCTCAAGCTGTTGCCCTGGGTAGAGTGCCATCACATCATAGCTCATAGCAATCTCCAACTCCTGGGCTTAAGTGATTCTCTTGCCTCAGCCTCCCGAGTAGCTGAGACTACAGGTGCCTGCCACAACACCTGGCCATTTTTTGGTTGTAGTTGTCACTGTTGTTTGGCAGGCCCAGGCTGGATTTGAACCCGCCAGCTCCAGTGTATATGGCTGTGCCCTAGCCGCTGAGTTATAGGCACCGAGCCAAATTTTTAGAGAGGACGTCTCGCTCTGGTTCAGGCTGGTCTCGAAACTTTGAGCTCAGGCAATACACCCATATTGGCCTCCTAGAGTGCTGGGATTACAGGTATGAGCCACCACGCCTGGCCCCACCGTGTGGGGCTCTCTCTAGCTCAGGCTGGTCTCCAACTTGTGACCTTAGGTGATCTGCCTACCTCAGCCTCCCAGAGTGCTGTGATTAGAGTTGAGAGGCACTGTGCCTGGCCGCTGAGCATCGTATGTTATATGCAACTTATAGATGTACACATGAATGAATTTTTATTATTCATAGAAACACACCAGGTAACCACCATCCAGATCAAGAAATGGAACAGAATACTGGGCCTGGTGCGGTGGCTCATGCCTGTAATCCTAGGACTCTGGGAGGCTGAGGTGGGTGAATTGCCTGAGTTCACAGGTTCGAGACCAGTCTGAGCCAGAGTGAGACCTGGTCTCTAAAGATAGCCAGGCGGCTCAGTGCCTGTAGGTCAGTGGCTAGGGCACCAGCCATGTACATTGGAGCTGGCAGGTTTGAATCCAACCCAGGCCTGCCGAACAATAATGACAACTACAATCAAAAAACAGCTGGGTGTTGTGGTGGGTGCCTGTGGTCCCAGCTTCTTGAGAGGCTGAGGCAAGAGAATCACTTAAGTCCAGGAGTTTGAGGCTGCTGTGAGCTGTGATGCCATGGCACTCTACCCAGGGCAACATAGTGAGACTCTGTCTCAAAAAATAAATAAATACCTAAATAAAATAAAAAAATAAAAATAGCCAGTGGTTGTGGCTGGCACCTATAGGCCCAGCTATGTGGGAGGCTGAGGCAAGAGGATCAGTTGAGTCCAAGAGTTTGAGGTTGCTAGGTTGCTATGAGCTATGATGCCACCGCACTCTACCAAGGGTGATAAAGTGAGACTCTGTCTCAAAAAGAAAAAAAAAAGAAATAGAACATTACTGGCTTGGTGTCGGTATCTCAGTAGTTAGGGAGCTGGCCACATACATCTAGGCAGGCGGGTTCGAACCCAGCTTGGCCCTGCTAAATAACAATGATGACTGCAACAGAAAAGTAACCAGGCTGGGCATTGTGGGGACACCTGTAGTCCCAGCTACTTAGAAGGCTGAGGCAAGAGAATTACTTAAGCCCATGAGTTGAGGGTTGCTGTGAGCTGTGACGCCATAGTACTCTACAGAAGGCGACAAAGTGAGACTATCTAAAAAAAAAAAAGAACATTACCAACACCACTGAAGCTTTCCTTAGGCCAACTACCCCCTATCATTCCCTGTCCCCAATGTAAAGGTAACCAGAACTTTGACTTCTATAGCTTAGTTTTGTATAGAATATCAGGCCAGCACGGTGGCTCCAGCCTGTAATCCTAGCACTCTGGGAGGCCAAGGGAGGACTGCTTGAGTCTAGGAGTTTTAGACCAGTCTGAACCAGAGTGAGACCCGTCTCTACTAAAAATAGAAAAATTTAACCACATGTTGTGGCAGGTGCCTGTAGTCCCAGCTACTTGGCAGGCTGAGGCAAGAGAATCTCTCTCTCTCTTTTTTTTTTTTTTGCAGTTTTTGGCCGGGGCTGGGTTTGAACCTGCCACCTCTGGCATATGGGGCTGGCACCTTACTCCTTTGAGCCACAGGCACCACCATGCAAGAGAATCTCTTGAGCCCAAGAGTTTGAGGTTGTTGTGAGGTAAGCTGCCGCAGCACTCGACTGAGGGTGACCAACTGAGACTCTGTCTCCAATAAAAAGAAAAAAAAAAGAGGACCATTTGAGCCCAGGAGTTTGAGGTTGCTGTTAGCTGTGACTCCACAGCACTCTACTCAGGGCATGAGAGTGAGATTCTTGTCTCAAAACAAACAAAACAAACAAAAAGTTTGGGGAGGAAAAGACCTTAAAACAGAAACTAAAACTAACTCATCACACACACACACAAAACCAAACAAGAATAAAACTTGTCAGAGAAATAGGATGTCAAGAGAACTGGATCCAGGCTTTATCTATTAGGTACATACACCAGTTGGAAGCTAGTGATAAAAGTAGAGGATCCTTGGAAATCCTTTTTTGGGGAAAGATAGCAAGCTGAGTTCATAAAGCAGTTGGTAGTGACAGCAACTGTATCCATGTCCATGACAGGTGGAGTCTGTGAAGCAACCTGTAACATGGGTTTAGCAGCAGCAAGGACAGTGCTAGATGAAAGATTTGATGTGATTTTCTTCTTCATGTATCCTCCAAGTTGGATTCTTCAGGTTCTTAGCAATTTTTTTTTTTTCTTTTTGGCAGGGGCCAGGTTTGAACTTACCTCCAGTATACGGGCTGGCACTCTACTCCTTGAGCCACAGGCTCTGCCCAGCTCTTAGCAATTTTGTGAGCTACCCAATATAATCTCTTACCTAATACTGTCTATTTCCTTACTAAGTCAAAAGAGAACAATCTTTTAATAGTTGTGGAAGACTGGTTATCTACCCAAAGGTCATTTTTTTAAATTAAATTAAATTAAATTCTTTTTTTTTTAGAGACAGAGCCTCATTTTCTTGCCCTGGGTAGAGTGCCGTGACGGCACACAACTCACGGCCCAACTCCAGGGCTTAGGCGATTCTCTTGCCTCTGCCTCTCAAGTAGCTAGGCCGCCCGCCACAGTGCCAGGCTATTTTTTTGTTGTTGTTGCAATTTGGCTGGGGCCGGGTTTGAACCTGCCACCCTCCGTATATGGGGCTGGCGCCTTACCCACTGAGCCACAGGCACCGCCCCCAAAGGTTCCATACCTTTTTGAAATGGTCATTTCTGCTTTTATCTTATTTACTTACTTACTTATTTATTTATTTTTGTAGAGACAGAGTCTCCCTTTTCGCCCTCGGTAGAGTGCCGTATTGTCAAACAGCTCACAGCAAACTCCAACTCCTGGGCTTAGGTGATTCTCTCGCCTCAGCCTCCCGAGTAACTGGGACTACAGGCACCCGCCACAACGCCCAGCTATTTTTTTTTTTTTTGAGACAGAGCCTCAAGCTGTGACCCTGGATAGAGTGCTGTGACATCACAGCTCACAGCAACCTCCAATTCCTGGGCTCAAGTGAGTCTCTTGCCTCCACCTTCCAAGTAGCTGGGACTACAGGCGCCCGCCACAATGCCCGGCCATTTTTTTGGTTGCAGCCGTCCTTGTTTGGCGGGCCCAGGCTGGATACGAACCTGCCAGCTCAGGTGTACGTGGTTGGTGCCTTAGCCCGTTGAGCCACAGGCGCCGAGCCTGCCCAGCTATTTTTTGTTTTGCAGTTCGGCTGGGGCTGGGTTTGAACCCGCCACCCTCGGCATATGGGGCCGGCGCCCTACTGGATGAGCCACAGGCGCCGCCCTGCTTTTATTTTCTTTTATTTAATTAATTAATTTATTTCTTGTTTGGCTGGGGCCGGGTTTGAACTCGCCACCCTCGGTATATGGGGCCAGCACCCTACCCACTAAGTCACAGGCGCCGCCTCATTTCTGCTTTTTTTTTTTGAGACAGCACCTCAAGCTGTCACCGTGGATAGAGTGCTGTGGCATCACAGCTCACATCAACCTCCAATTCCTGGGCTCAAGCGAGTCTCCTGCCTCCGCCTCCCAAGTAGCTGGGACTACAGGCGCCTGCCACAAAGCCTGGCCATTTTTGGTTGCAGCCGTCATCGTTGTTTGGCGGGCCGGGGCTGGATTTGAACCCGCCAGCTCAATTTTTTTTTTGTTTTTTTTTTCATTTTTTTCATAAAGCATATACCCAGCTTGAGGGGACACATAATGATTGTTCCATACCTTTAAGGTAATACCATCCTTTTGCCAACTTTAACTCCCATCTTCACAACAATCCTGCAAGGTTGATATTGTTTTTTCCCATCTGACTGATGTGAAAACTCAGGCTCAGAGGAGTGACTGGTTTTTGAACACGGTTTTTCTTTTATTTGAGACAAGAGTCTTACTGTGTTGCCCTTAGTAGAGTGCTGTAGCGTCACAGCTCACAGCAACCTCAAACTCTTGGGCTTAAGCGATTCTCTTGCCTCAGCCTCTCAGTAGATGGGACTACAGGCGCCTTCCACAAGCCCGGCTATGTTTTTTTTTTTTTTTGTAGTTGTCATTGTTGTTTTAGCAGGCCTGGTTGTTCCAACCTGCCAGCCCCGGCGTACATGGCCAACGCCATAACCTGTGAGCTACCAGCGTCGAGCCTGAACACAGGTTTTTACTCACTCCATACAGCTCTTTACAATGCACTACACCGTTGCTCATCCATTGGCAATTTTGCACAATTTTTATGACTCTACTTATGGTTCTGCTTTTCTATTTGAACAGAGAGGGTGTTCTGTAATACCTCCTTCCCCATCACCCTTGAAAATCCGAGAACTCGGCTCGGCGCCTGTGGCTCAAAGGGCTAAGGCGCCAGCCACGTACACCTGAGCCTGTGGGTTCGAATCCAGCCAGGACCCGCCAAACAACGACGGCTGCAACCAAAAAATGGCCGGGCGTTGTGGCGGGCGCCTGTAGTCCCAGCTACTTGGGAGGCGGAGGCAAGAGACTCGCTTGAGCCCAGGTATTGGAGGTTGCTGTGAGCTGTGATGCCACAGCACTCTATCCAGGGTGACAGCTTGAGTCTCTGTCTCAAAAAAAAAAAAAAAAAAAAAGGAATCCGAGAACTCCTTAAAGTGAATCACTACTCCTCAGGAAGCACTCTAATGCCTTCTAGGACCAACCTCCCCCCACCCCCAACATCTTGAAGTGCTTCTAATGACTCCCAGGATCCCCCTTCTCTGCCCCAAGAGCTGTTCCTAATGACCCCAAATCCCTGCTCACGGAGGAACTGCCTTTTAATGACCCTAAGGACACCGTCCCTCAGAACCTGTCCTAATGACCTCAGTGCTCCTTTCCCGTCAGGAACTGTCTGGCATGCCAGCGAGTGAGAGGGGTTACAAGGACACAGGATTTTGTTTTGAAAACCGAGAAAAGCCCGGACAAACTGGGACAAATCGGTCACATCTTCCGGACTCCTTGACCTCGAAAGCTGTCCTTAAGGGTCCCCAACAAACTTTCACCTTAGGCAAGGGGCTACTCCAAGAAAACTTTGGCCCAAACTTTCCTCCGGAACATCCTTTAACAACCTCATCGCACTAACAGCTCTTTTCAAGGTACTCGCCTCTTTCAACACTAATTAGTTGGATGGCCAGAAGCCTTCCTATGATTGGCCAGCTCCTAAAACGAGCCGAGATGCTCAGTGGTCGTGGTCCCCAGTGGTACAGCGTTTCCTCCTGGCAACAGCACTAACCGGCGCTCATAGGCTGAGCAGATCAATATCGCCGGACTTTGAGGCGGCTGCAACGCGTGCTCATTTGCTGTTTCAGGGCTTATAGTCGCCCTCGGATTGGTTGATTCTGTGGCCGCTGTGCGGCTGCGTAGCTGCCGACTTTAGAGGAGGCGGAGCTTCGTCCGTGGTCTGCTAGAAAAGCAGTAGGTTCCACTAGTGGCGACAGCAGAAGCCAGCCTGCGCCCTGCTGGGGTTTGGGGAGTCAGGTGAGAGACATAGGGTTTTGGAATCCTCTGAGTATTTTGCTGTGGCTGTGACCGTGAGCTCGGGGCGGGGAGGGGGGGGAAGGGCGGCGGGTTGGTTCTTTCAGTGGTGAGTGATCGGCATGTTTCACGGCCAATAGGAGAAGGAGCTTCTAAAATGGGTTCTGCAATTGGCCCTTTCCAATCTCTTGTGGCCAATGGACGTCGGGAGAGGAGGGCGAGTCCTCTAGGCCTTATTTTCTTCTTCCTGCGGCCGGGCCTCTCTCGCCTAAGGCGGCGGGGCCAGGAGGGGCCGGACCTTTGCACGGTAAGGTTCGGGGTCCTTGGGAGCTGAGGTCTGCGTTTGCAGTGATACTCGTGGGAGCGGCTGCGGAAGGAAGGTGACGTGGTTGTTAGCAACAGCTACCTTTACTGAGTGGTTAAGTATCGGGCCTAGTGGTTAGCGTTTCGCTTGCATCATCTGAGCAAGGCAGCGGGTTGGGATCCCCATTTTACAGGTAGAGAAACTGAGACTCAGTTAACAAACACAGCCAAGGTCACACAGCTAATAAACGGCAGAGACCGGGTTTGTGTTCAGAATTTTGACTTCAAAGCTGGTGCTCTTGAACCACTAAGCTTTGTTGCTGGATGCAGGAGGGAGGGATGTCAGGAAACGGGAGCTTTCCCCAGGGAATAGATTGGGGGAAGGGAATCCTAGGGTTGAAGAAAGGGGATGAACCGCTGAGGTGAGGGTGAGCAAATCGGTTTTTCAACAATTATTGAGTGCCTGCTCTGTGCCATGCATTGTTCTAGGCATACAAAGATGAATAGGGCCAGCGACTGATGAAACCCCTTTAGGGCCCCTTTCAAGGCCGGGAGTGGGCCCCAATATTGTATTAACGTGATTGCATGTTTTTTTTTTTTTTTGTGATTGCATGTTTTTATAAAACTTGAAAAGGTAGGATGTTTTGAAATCTTTTTTTAAGTGGGTCCTCAAAATTGAGTGATCTTCTTGGTGCTCCATACTTTGATCTGCCCTTGTGAAGGACAGACTAAGTGGAGATTATACTGTAAGCAGTATAGGTAATGCAAGGTGTACCAGGAGTGAACTGCCGGCAAATTTCCTGGTATGTAAAACAGAGATAACAGTATGCCTGCGATGCAAAGTTTCCGCAAGGTTCATAAAAAGCACCTGGCCAGGAACACGCCCTATTTTTTGTGGAACGGAAGGAAGGCTGAGAGTTGCTGGTAATAGTGTTTGTCTTCAACCTTGCAGTTCTGCAACTTGCTATATCAAATGTTACTAGATTTTTGGTAAAGGGATTGTAGCTGGACTGCCATTGCTTTGGGCTTCAGAATGTGGGAGCAAAACTGCCAGACTCTTGGTGAGGAAGTTCAGTAAAGGAAAGGACACACTGTTTCCTTCTGACCTGACTCCTTTTGTCCATTTAAATTGAGATTGTCAGTTTTACGAAGCAGTAGAGATGCATCCACTTAGCTGTAGGCCTGTCTAAAAACATAAAATTAGGCTCGGCGCCTGTGGCTCAATGGGCTAAGGCGCCAGCCACATACACCTGAGCTGGCAGGTTCGAATCCAGCCCGGGCCCGCCAAACAACAATGATGGCTGCAACCAAAAAATGGCCGGGCGTTGTGGCGGGCGCCTGTAGTCCCAGCTACTTGGGAAGCGGAGGCAAGAGACTTGCTTGAGGCCAGGAATTGGAGGTTGCTGTGAGCTGTGATGTCACAGCACTGTATCCAGGGTGACAGCTTGAGGCTCTGTCTCAAAAAAAAAAAATAAATAAAATAAAATTATTTATTTTGCTTTCTACATTCAGTTACGAAGTTTGTTCTGTAATGCTGATATATTGCCTGTTTAAATTTTGTCCTTTGAGTTCTGGGTATGATGCATCTGAACTTGTCTCCCAACTGGACTTATCTCCAGCTTAACTTAATTAAATATTACTGAAACTGCATTTTGGTTTAGATAGCAGAACAGTTTCACCTCAGAGTTTTAAAAGTATAAATTACGCTAATATCAAAATACTTTTTCTCTTGCTTCAGCCTCCTGAGTAGCTGGGACTACAGGCTCCCGCCACAACGCCCAGCTATTTTTTTGTTTCAGTTTGGCCAGGGCCAGGTTTGAACCCGCCACCTCGGTATATGGGGCCAGTGCCCTACTCACTGAGCAATAGGCAAATGGCACAAAGTATTTTGCCCATGTCAAAATACTTTTAAACCCTTAAACTTGTAGTCAAGTAACTTTTCTTGGGAATCTATAATCCTGTTTTAAAGCTGTGCCCCAGGCAGGAGCTCATTGGTGGCTTTAGAAGTCATTTTGTAGTATGTTTAATACTCTGAGAGGTGATTAGCAAGGTGTGAATAAGGGAGTAACTTGAAAAGATAAGTGTAAAATATGGGCGGCTAGCTGTATTGCTAGATAGGATCAAGAACCAAATAATTACAGTTTGTCTTTATAACTGATACTTTGTCTCTGTTTAAATGAGATTTGAAGGAATACATGGAGTTTTGATACATCAGCCTTTGTTTTTTTTTTTTTTAGAGACCAGAGTCTCACTTTGTTGCCCTCAGTAGAGTGCCGTGGCATCAAGCTCACAGCAACCTCCAACCCTTGGGTTTAGGCGATTCTCTTGCCTCAGCCTCCCGAGCAGCTGGGACCACAGGCACCCGCCACAATGCCCGGCTATTTTTTGTTGCATTTTGGCCGGGGCCGGGTTTGAACCTGCCACCCTTGGTATATGGGGCCGGCGCCCTACTCACTGAGCCACAGGCACTGCCCCATCAGCCTTTTTTTTTTTTTTGAGACAGAGTCTTTGTTACCCTCAGTAGAAAATGGCAGCCTCAGTAGCTCACAGCAACCTCAAACCCAAGAGATAATCTTGCCTCAGCTTCCCAAGTAGCTAGAGAACCACCACCACCACGCCCGGCTATTTTTAGATACTGGGGTCTCACTCTGGGTCAGGCTGGTCTCGAACTCGTTAGCTCAGGTAGTCCACCCACCTCATCTTCCCAGAGTGCTAAGATTACAGGGGTGAGCCACTGCGCCACGCCTAGTTTTTTTATTAGTAGTAGACACGGGAGTTGGGGGTGGGGAGGGTGTCTCGCTTTTTTTTTTTTTTTTTGGTAGAGACTGAGTCTCACTTTATTGCCCTGGGTAGAGTGCCGTGGTGTCACACAGCTCACAGCAACCTCCAACTCCTGGGCTTAGGCGATTCTCTTGCCTCAGCCTTCCGAGTAGCTGGGACTACAGGCGCCCGCCACAACGCCCGGCCATTTTTCTGTTTTGCAGTTCAGCTGAGGCGGGGTTTGAACCTTCCACCTTCCGTATATGGGGCCAGTGTCCTACTCTATGAGCCACAGGTGCCGCCCGAGGGGGGGTCTCGCTTTTGCTTGGGCTGGTATCGAACTCCTATGTTCAAGCCTCAGCCTCCCAGAGTGCTAGGATTATAGGCGTGAGTCACATTTTAAATGTGAGATCATAGTGCATCTTCATAGTTTTTACTCATTTTTTATTATTTTCAGTACTGACATTCCCAGCATTTATTTTTAATTACATTTTGTATAATTTTATGCTCTTCATATATTTCTTCAGATTCCTGTCTGACCAAAGTCATCTCATAAAGGAGGGAAGATGGCTTCTGAATCTGAAACCCTAAATCCCAGTGCTCGAATAATGACCTTTTATCCAACCATGGAAGAGTTCCGGAACTTCAGTCGATACATTGCCTACATTGAATCTCAAGGAGCTCATAGAGCTGGGCTAGCCAAGGTAAGGGGTTAAAATTGTTCCAGCTTTTGTGCTGGAGGGCAGCTGTTAAGATTTTTCCTAAATGAAGACAGGAACTAGGTTTTACAGAAAGTTGGGCTGGGTGATTACTTTAGTGAATGCTGTTCCATTTGCAAGTTAATTCATCTTGTTAACATCAGAAACGTCTCCATTTTTAGGTGGGATGAGAACGCTTGGAATCTTTAAAATGGGGAGGTTAAGAGCAGTCAGCCTTTCCTGACCTGGCTGCTATGGTGCTTCAGTCCTCTTGATGGAGAGACTGAAATGAGAGCAAGAGAAAATAGATGGCTGACATGAGCACTTAGCGACAGTTAAAAATCACTAAAGCATCCAGATCCACCAAGAGTTTGCTACCAACAAAGAAGGAAATTTTATGAGAACAGAGTTGACCACATGAAGTAAAATTGTAAGGATTTTGTTTTGGTTTTTTGAGACAGAGTCTCACTATGTCCCCCTTGGCAGGTAGAGTGCTGTGGCGTCATAGCTCACAGCAACCTCTACCTCTTGGGCTTAAGCGACTCTCTTGCCTAAGCTTCCCAAGTAGCTGGGACTACAGGTGCTCGCCACAACGCCCATCTATTGTTTGTTGCAGTTCTCCTTGTTTAGCTGGCCCCGGGCGGGGCTCGAGTCCAATAGCCTTGTTGCATGTGGCTGGCCGGTGCCAACCAATTTTTTTTTTTTTTTTTTTGAGACAGAGCCTCAAAGTGTCTCTCTGGGTAGAATGCTGTGGCATCACAGCTCACAGCAACCTCCAACTCCTGGGCTCAAGCAATTCTCCTGCCTCTGCTTCCCTCCCAAGTAGCTGGGACTACAGGTGCCTGCCACAATACCCGGCTATTTTTTGGTTGCAGCCGTTGTTGTTTGGTGGGCCTGGACTGGATTGAACCCACCAGCTCAGGTGTATGTGGCTGGCGCCTTAGCCGCTTGAGCCCCCGGTGCCGAGCTGGGTATTTTTTTTTTTTTTTTGGTTGCAGCTGTCGTTGTTTGGTGGGCCTGGGTTGGATTCAAACCCACCAAGCTCAGGTGTATGTGGCTGGTGCCTTAGCCACTTGAGCCACAGGCGACGAGCCCATTTTGTTTGTTTTTTTTTAAGAGAGCACTGGGCTACTAGATTGAGAAAGAATCAACTTTTCTTTCTTTCTTTTTTTTTTTTTCTAATTGAGACAGAGTCTCACTTTGTCACCCTCAGTAGAGTACCATGGTGTCACAGCTCACAGCAACCTCTAACTCTTGGGCTTAAGTGATTCTCTTGCCTCAGCCTCCCAAGTAGCTGGGACTACAGGCACCCACCATAATGCTCCACTATTTTTTGGTTATAGTTGTCGTTGTTTGGCAGGTCTGGGCTGGGTTCGAACGCGCCAGCTCCGGTGTATGTGGCTGGCTAGCTGCTGAGCTACAGATGCCGAGCTAGAATCAACTTTTCAAACCCTTCTCATGGTACCCAGATAAAGTAACTGAGGCTGGGAGCAAGTATTATCTTAGACCAACGATATCTCCCCCCATTAATTTATTTACAGAAGACATTCAGAACACGGTGGGTTGTTTCTTTTTTTTTGATAAACATAGTTTAAGTGTGCTGCAAAAGTTTAGCCATAGGTTCAAGTATGCCCTGAGATAAAAAAGGTTGAAAAACACTGTCTTAGGCTCGGCGCCTGTGGCTCAATGGGCTAAGGCGCCAGCCACATACACCTGAGCTGGCGAGTTCGAATCCAGACTGGGCCTGCCAAACAACAGTGACGGCTGCAACCAAAAGATGGCCGGGCGTTGTGGCAGGCACCTGTAGTCCAAGCTACTTGGGAGGTAGAGGCAAGAGACTCGCTTGAGCCCAGGAATTGGAGGTTGCTGTGAGCTGTGATGCCATGGCAC
>CAUYRH010067791.1:0-23338 GCA_963574655.1 Perodicticus potto
TCAGATTTAAAACATCAAAAGAAAAACAGCTGATCTGGTCAACAAAGGCAGACGCAGGCTTTTCCCAACGACAGACAGAGGCGGCTCAAGACAGACGTGTTCACAGGCACACACAGGTTGGTCTGTCCCCGGAGGGCGCACAGGAAGGCAGGAAGGGGAATGCAGACCTGGGAGGGTTCAGGGCTCTGGCCGGTGTGCCTGCACAGGAGCTAGGCCTAGCCCACACTCCCGCCCTCGCCCTCCTCCTCCTCAGGGAAGTGGGCCTGCTTCTTGCGCACATTCCAGTGCAGGCACTGCGCCAGGCTCTCAAACCAGTCGCTCACAGGGTCTCGCACACAGATGGAGGGCAGCGGGTAGCAAGAGGTAGTGATGCTGATGCTGTGGAAGCAACACAGCTGGATGAGCCACGCCCGCAGTGCTGACCCAGCCCAAGCAGAAATCTATCCCTCCTGGTGGCCCAGCCCCAGGTCACTTCGGGGGAGTGTTTGCCTGGCCTAGTTCTCAGTGGTGATGGAACAGCCTCAAGCCCATGTCCCTCACTCCACCCTGGTCCTGGGAGAGGCCATAGTCCTGATGCTGGACAGCACACCAGGCCGTGGAAGGGACAGTCCAGGAAGCTGACACACGTTGCCCAGGGCCTGTGTGAGCAGCAGGTGTGGGCAGGGGTGAAGGACCATGGACCCATCACTGCCGGGTATAGCCAGCCCCAGGCAGCGCCACAGCGGTGTGCTGGGCCTGGCTGGGACTGATCTTGTCCCCTGTCTGATGCTGACAGACCCAGGATGAGCCATGCTCAGGCCTCTGGCACTCTAGGGGACCACACTGGGCAGGCAGTGTGTGCACAAGATGGAAGCAGCACCGGGCCCGGCAAGCACCCGCACCTGTCTCCATGGCGGATCTCCTGTCTCTTCCGGCCGTCAAAGGACACCCACGCTGTGTTCCGTGCTTCTGGTGACAGCATGATCTGAGGGTTCAAGCAGGGACAGGTGTGGGCCCTGGGGAAGTTGCGCGTCAGGGCCCCATAGGTGCTCACTGGAGCCCATGCTAGGCAGCTCCAACCTCACTCTGGGGCTGGTGAGAGCTCATGGGCACTGCCCCAGCTCATGGCCCATGCAGAGAAAGACTGAAGGTAGGCAACCCTTTCTGACTGAGCTGGGGCCCTCAGCTGGCAGATCTCAGGCACTCATCAAGGCAGGGCTCCCACCAGGTGGTGAAGGGAGATGGCCACAGGATTGAGGCTGCATCTGAGGCAGAGTCAGTGGGTCAGCAGCAGCCTTTCCCTGGCATGGGGTCAAGTGACTCACAGACCGGAAAGGGTGGAGAGGCATCGGCTCTGACCTTCAGCTCCACCCCTGCGGGGACCACGATGGGCCGGAAGGACAGCGAGTGGGGACAGATGGGTGTGATCATGATGGCTGGCACGTTGGGGTGGATCATGGAGGCCCCAGCCGCGGCTGCATACGCCGTGCTGCCCGTCGGGGTGGACACGATCACTCCTGACGGGGACAGGGCGCAGGCGTCACTCCTGCTGCACGGGGTGCCTAGGGCGCCTGGGGCCCCAGGGTGGGTCACAGGCCTTACCATCGCCCTGCACTGTGGTGATGAGGTGTCCGTCCAGGTAGACGTCCACGTTGGACAGGTATGAGGAGGGGCCTCTGTCGATCACTACCTCGTTCAGGACCTGGAGGGGTAGCCAGGGTCTCGGCTGTCACGGGCACCCAGTGCTAGTCCCCCTGGTTCTCTGGGAGGGTCTTGTCCTCCCAAAGGCTGTGGGCGGGGGCTCCCACACAGGGTGCGGGCCTGGCACCCCGAGGGCAGGCCACATCGCCCACCTGGTACTGCATGGCCTGCTGCCCCGCCTCCGCGTCCAGGCCTGCAGTGGGTGTGCTGTTCTCACTGAGCCCGTTGTGGATGGGCACCTTCCTGGCCCTGGGCTCCTTCACCACCCTGACCTTCAGCCGGCTCCGAAGGACAACAGCTGCATTCCCTGGGGGCCAGTGGGGGTCAGAAGGACCTCAGGGATGTCAGTGGGGGACAAGAGGCCCTTTCTCCCCCAAGATTAAAGCAACACTTCCCTGCCTTTCATGAAAAATGGTTTACTCCCTCCCGACTCAGGGCAGCTTCAACCCATGTCAGTAAAAAATGTTCAAACCGTTCAAAATTTACAAATCTGTAAATCTCGAAACTTTTAAATGTTGCTTTATGCATCATTAAATAAAAGAGCAACCCCATGTTTAGAGCTACTTGTGGGTTCTAGAACATTCCAACTCACCCTCTATCACCTGGGTAACTTGAGACTGAAAGTCCTCAAAGTTGAATGGTGTCAGGAAGCCCAGGGAGCCGAGGTGGAAGGCCATGACTGGAGGTACGCTGCCCTGTGGGCCGGGGGGCACTCAGCACCACTCTGTCCCCTTGAAACCACCCAAGCTATCAGCAGCACCAGGGCACTTGGGGAGGGGCCTGTCCATGAGGACTCGACTCTGTGAAGCACCCAATCCTCTAGGAGGGGCTGGGTACACTGAGTAAGCACAGGCCAGTGTGAGCACCATGGAGAGATGGAGGGACCCACACGTGGAGAGCCATGTTCCCGGGGAAGGTGGGCCTGGTGAGGCCAGTGGGGAGCTGACAAGAGAGAATTAGTGAGCGCACCAGCTAGTCAGGGAGGACAGTCAGAGCTGGGGCCGGGGGAGCTGATCTCTGGGGTCAGATCCTTCTGCCAACAGGCTCTGTGTGGGAGACTGGCAGGGCCCAGAGAGGTTGGGCTGGGCTGGCCTGAGGGCTATGCCCTCCTGGGACCCCACCACCCCTCACTCTCACTGCTCTCTGGGGCTTCCACACCTAGCTCCCTATGGAGCTGGCTGGGTCCTACCCAACAGCTGTAGTGCCACCCGGGGCCCCCTCCACTCAGCCAGAGCACCAGCACTCCCTTGGGATGGCCCCTAGGCCAATGGCCTCCTCACTCATGAATATTCCTGCCTAGCCCCAGCGGTCCCACCCATACCTCAGTCAGCCCTGGTGTGAACAGAGGCCCAGCCTGTCATGGCTTCTGAACAGATACATTTCTGTGAGTGACTGAGCTGAAAGCCACCCGCTGACACAGAGCATCCCACCCCCTCTCAGCTCTCTGCACAGGCTGGGCCATGGGAGGGGGCCGGGGACCCATGCTTCTCAGTGCCTCAGCACTTGGTGCCTGGGATGTGACTACTCATGCCTCAAAGCGGGGAAGTCTCACCTGGAACAGAGAGGATGCATACAGCAGGGTCCCGTCCCCTCCCAGGCAGATGATGAGGTCTATCTGATTGGAAATGTCGTCATAATCTGGACACATTAAAAACAAATCCAAAGAACAGCCATTAGCGCAGCTCCTCCCCATCACAGCATACAGTATGGCGGAAGTGAATACTGTGGAAGTGGAAGTAGAAGCTTCCGTCAAGGACAGGGAGCTAATAGATAACCCACCTTCTCGGAAAGTGCAGAATTTCTTCTTCACTGCCCCAAAATTTTCATCACTCACGATGGCAGGGTCTTCCAGCACCTTCTTTTCCACATATACAACCATGTTGCTCTCCTGAAAGCGAGTGTGCGTGTGACTGCAGACCCCATTGCTGCCCCATCACGCTGCTCTTCCAAAAGGCTCCTTTAGGCTTCAGCATTTGGGGCAAGGGTGAGAACGGCTGCTCATTCCTGGCCGGGAAGCCATCAGCCCTGGCCCTTCCCCTGCAGGCTCGTCTTGCTGAGACTCTCACCCAGTGGCTTCAGAATAAGGGCTCCAGGTTAAAGGTTCAACTCCCACATTCCCAATGAAACTCAATTGTAGGGGGGTGAGTGGGGGGTTTACAAGGATGGCAGCCGAGGGCTCCACCCTCAGGCACTGACAGAGGCTACTATGTGCAGGTGGCCCCCTGGAGTGCAGCCCAGAGGCCCTCACAAGAGGTGGCCCTTCGACCTCACCCTTCCTGAGCTCCATAACCATGAGCCAATAAAAGTCCATCTGCCACCAATAAGCCTGTCCATGGAGGTCACAGCAGCTCCCACTGGCTCAGGCCCCAGCTAGGACACATGCCCACTCCTGGTCTCTGTGCAGTGACTAGGCGAGCCCACCCTTCTGCCCATTAGCCATCTTGGTCCCCTGGCTGTCCCTTGCCTCCATGAGGTACGTGCAGAGCTCCTTGAACGGCTGCAGCAAGCTGGCATCGCGGACCTTCTTGACCACCAGAACGCTCTTTGGAGACTTGCTCCACGCCAGCCGCTGGCTTGCAGGGTCCTGAATGTGCCTTTGGGGGAGGAGAAAAGAGTTCACACTAGCAGGGAACTTTCTTTTGAGGAAGAAGGCACACAACTTAGGAAAATAAAACCTTAAAAATGTGTGTCCCACTCCCGGACAAACACACTCAACACTTCACAGTGGTTACTACGAGGGCTAAAGTCCAATAAGCAGCCTCTGCCGGCTAGCACTGGGGCCCCAAGGCTATGAAAAGCCCCAGTCGTGGGTTTAGGGCCAGGGTCTGTAGAATCCAGAGTGAACGACCTGTCTCAGCTGCTCAGACCACAGATGGCAGCAGAGACTGCGAGAACAACTGAGAAGGCCAAGGCCAGGCTCTCTGCTCAGGCCACCCCATGCCCATTAAGTGTACCATACTCCCAACAAAACCCAAACCAGCCTGCTTATAGACTGTCTCCAGGACCTATCTGTCAGGGTCCCTCAGGACAAGAGGCTCTGCCTTGCACAGGTGGGATTACCTCATGACATCCCTGTGTGAGCACAGGTTACTCTTGATTCTATAATAAAAACCACTGGTTTAAACGTCAGTGGAGGTGGTGGCAGTGCCCGTAGCTCAGTGGGTAGGGTGCTGACCACATACATCGAGGCTGGTGGGTTTAAGCCCAGTCTGGCCAGCTAAACAACAATGACAACTGCAACAAAAAAATAGCCAGGTGTTGTGCTAGGCACCTGTAGTCCCATATACTTGGGAGGCTGAAGCAAGAGAATCACTTGGGCCCAAGAGTTTGAGGTTGCTGTGAGCTATGATGCCACAGCACTCTACCAAGGGCGACAAAATAAGACTCTGTCTCAAAAAAATAAAATAAAATAATAAACATCAGTGGAGTCCTGCCGAGAATAGCAGCCCTGCGAGCTTCCATTGACCCCTGATGTGGTCCCCAGCACTGTGAGGGGCAGACTCAGACCCCCTCTGCCATGGCAGGCGCTGTGCTGTGGGCCAGTGCTGTTCCAAAGGCAGGGCCCAACCAGCTGTGACCCCTCTCTCTGAAAGAAATGGAAAACGTCCCGCCTGGCCCAGAATGACTTGGGTGGCTGCAGGAGGGTGGGTATAACCACTGCTTAGCCATCCTTGGCCTCACTGGGCCAGTTCTGGAAGCCACAGCACAAGCAGCGGTGTGAGTCCCCATGGAGAAACCTGAGCCATGTCACACCTGGGGAAAGGGCCACTTTCCTGAGAACCTGACTGTCACGCCACAACTCCAGGTGTGATGCAAACTGCAGAGAGCCACAGTTGGGGCATGGGCCTCACCTGCACCAACAGCCCAGAGGCCGGTCCCAGCAATCACTCTTTCCAGAGTGTCTGGGCGGTGACACCCATGACACCCTATGATTCATCACGTGTGGCACATGAGGTGGCCTCCACCTCTTGGGAAGCAGCTGGTACGTCCACAGCACTGTGATCACACTTTACCTCTGACACAACAGAAGTGTGCGGCAGCCCTGCCCCCCAGCACTCCCATCGTGTGTTTAAACTATAAATCTAACTTTGCACCCTCAAAACTGAAAGCAAAGCATAATTGTAGTGACTGGTTAAAGGTGTTACAAAAACTAGGTCAGAGAGCTGCCTAAAATTATAAACATCAAACAGACGGGGCAGCCTTCCTGTGTGTATGACTCTCCTGCCTCCCTGCCCACCTAAGACACAGTCCTCAGGATCCAAATTCCAACCACCTGCTCTTTCCTGAGCTCGGCCCCAGCTCCCTGGCCATCCAGCCCCTCTGGCTCATGCAGCCAGCTTGGCCCAGGGTGGGGGGAGGGGTGTTCTCAGGCCACAGCCAGGCAGCAGGAGCTCACCAGAGCACAGGAAGCCTGCAGCCTCTCTGGCCAGGTCAGACAGCGAAGCCTTGCCTAGCACACAGTTCACCCAATCTCCTTCCTAAAAGTCAGTGCTGACTGGCACTGAGGCTCGGCTGTGCTGGCCGGAGCCACTGGAGTACCCGGGTCTGCACACCAGCCCCTCCAAGTGACTAGAAACCAGTTCCTCAATTTTCTGTGAGTCACTTGTCAAGCGGGACACTGACCTCTCCAAGCCTCTGGGCAATGGGTACAGATGGCCCAGCTCCCCTGAGATAGCTCAGAGTGAGATCCCATGTACCAAGCCAGGGGTATCTGGTGGCCAAGGATGAATTGGCCCCCCCCAATTCATGGCCACCCCCATGAATTGTCAGATACTGGCAATTCCACACATCTCAAGTGACAATTAATGTTCACAGTAACATCCCAGACAGTAGGAAGTCAGAGTCCCTTGCAGTTACCCCCGTCCTAAGACCTTCTGAGTATTAGGGAGGTGTTGAGTCCACACCAAGCCCCTCCCAGCCCTGAAGGCCCTGGGAGAGGTGCACACTGGAGTGAGCAAGAGTCCTGCCCAGGTGAGTTCCCAGAGACACAGAGCCCAACACTGGACGAGCCCCCAACTCGGGGCAGGGAAGGCCACCTGTCCCTAAGAACTGTGCCCACCTCACCCCTCCTCCTGCTGCAGCTGCCTGGCCTCGGTGAGCAGCCCCAAGAGCACGCAGCCCCCACACACTCCTCAGATAAGTGTCTGGGGCTGGCCCTGAGGAACTAATGGCCAATAAAGGCTGGGGAGCTGGAGAGGCCACTTCAAGGTAGCTCTTTTTTTAGAGACGGAGTCTCACTTTATCATCCTCAGTAGAGTGCCGTTGTATCACAGCACACAGCAACCTCCAACTCCTGGGCTTAGACGATTCTCTTGCAATCTCTAACTCCTGGGCTTAGACAATTCTCTTGCCTCAGCCTCCTGAGTAGCTGGGACTACAGGCACCTGCCACATGCCCAGCTATTTTTTTGTTGCAGTTTGGCCGGAGCCAGGTTCGAATCCTCCACTCTCGGTCTATGGGGCTGGTGCCCCACCCACTGAGCCACAGGCGCCACCACACAGTAGCTCTTAAGTGAGATGTGGGTGTTAAGGGAGCAGCTGGGCCAAGACCAGGAAGTATAGGGTGGGGCCACAGGGACAGGCAGGAGGGGCTAGGAGAGGTAGAGGCGTGGCTGAGGCCCTGGTTATGGGGACCTTGGCCAATCAGACTGCTGAGCAGAGAAGGGTCAATGTGGCCCTGGTGGGTGGTCAGGAGTCTGCTGGGAAAGAGACCACCCGGCCACTGAGCAACTGTCTATGTAGATATTTTGGGGTCAAAGTAATGGAATCTGTGGATGGGCAGTTTGGGGAAAGCAGAAAGGGGTCAGGATGCCCCACTTGGCAGCAGCAAGACCCAACGTGCCAGACGTCGGCACCAGGCCCCACTGCTGCCCATGCATGTGACCCCCAGCAAAGAGCTTGTCGCCCCGCAGTGGCTCAGGTCCTGGCCCCACCTACATTCAGTGCCTGCCAGTCACGGGAACAGTCAGACGGCCTTTCCATTGACTCGCTGGCCTTATTCTTTTCACCTAACAATCAAACACCCCCAGAGTCACTGACACCCTGAAGGACCATGCCGAACATGTGACACCAGCATGGGACCTGTCCTTTGCAGGATGTGGATCACAGGACCCCTCAGCATGAGATATGCAGCATGTTCTGCACACAGGCTGAGCGGTAACACCCCCCGCCCCCAAACAAGAATAGTAGATTTCTCTGGAGACCAGCAGCAGGTGTGAAAGAAAACGCTCAGTGCTGAGGTGGATTCCAACTCTGTAAACACAGAGTGTGACCGTTAGGTCACGATAGTGTTTTTGTTTCTTACAAAACACAGAACATGCTGGGCGGCGCCTGTGGCTCAGTGAGTAGGGCACCAGCCCCAAATACCAATGGTGGCAGGTTCAAACCCGGCCCCGGCCAAACTGCAACAAAAGCTAGCCGGGTGTTGTGGCAGGCGCCTGTAGTCCCAGCTGCTCGGGAAGCTGAGGCAAAAGAATCGCCTAAGCCCAGAAGTTAGAGGTTGCTGTGAGCTGTGACGCCACAGCATTCTACCAAGGGTGATAAAGTGAGACTCTGTCTCTATAAACAAACAAACAAAACACAGAACATGTTAAAGTGTTTGCCCTTTTGGAACCATCAAATGCAAAAAAGAAGTTGGACTAATAAAGAGTTATTAAAGATTAAGATTACAATGAAATAACACTAATTGTTAATTTTTAAAAAAGTTTTAGGGCTGTGATGCCAGTGCTCCCCATCAAAGACAAACTCTGAGGCCAGACGAGGGGCTACAGAAATACCAGCCCCTGAGGTGCTCCGTGAAAACTGTGCCAGCAGGCCAAGTATCTTTTAAGCAGGTAAAATCAGATTTTTTAAAAAGCCAATTAATGTTCTTGTATTTTAGAATAAAGGAGAAAACATGTTTGATCCACCAAACATATTAGATTCTAACAGTTTTCCCCTATTTACTCTTGGAAACAGTAACTCTATTTTACATTGATGGCCCATGGCTGCAACAGGGTCCCCAGGCCACAACTCCTGGCCTATCTGTCATCTACTTGTTCAAAGCCCTAGAGAAACCCCAGAGGGAGACTCCCTGCTTAGAGGCCAGAGCTCAGTGGGGTCCAGCCAAGATGGCTTTATTTTTGTTTCTTGAGACAGAGTCTCACTCTGTCACCCTGGATAGAGTGCTGTGGTGTCACAGCTCACAGAAACTTTAAATTCCTGGGCTGGAGATCCCCCTACCTCAGCGTCCCAAGTAGTTGGGACTACAGGCGCCTACCACAACACCTGGCTATTTTTTTTAGAGACAGGCTCTCACTCTTTTGTTTTATTTTGTTTTTTGAGACAGTGTCTCAAGCTGTTGCCCTGGGTAGAGTGCCGTGGCATCATAGCTCACAACAATCTCCAACTCTGGGGCTCAAGTGATCTTCTTTCTTCAGTTTTTCTATTTTTAGTAGAGATAGTGTCTCACTCCTGCACAGGCTGGTCTAGAACTCCAGAGCTCAAGCAGTCCACCCACCTCGGCCTCCCGGAGTGCTGGGCTGTGAGGTGTGTGTCACTGCACCGGCCCATATGGCGTTTTTTTTTTTTCTTTTGTTTTTGAGACAGAGCCTTAAGCTGTCACCCTGGGAAGAGTGCTGTGGCATCACAGCTCACAGCAACCTCCAACTACTGGGCTCAAGCGATTCTCCTGCCTCCGCCTCCCAAGTCTATGTGGCTTTTTGTTGAAATGAATAAGTACTGGCTCGGCGCCTGTGGCTCAACAGGCTAAGGCGTCAGCCACGTACACCTGAGCTGGCGGGTTCAAATCCAGCCCGGGCCTGCCAAACAACAATGACGACTGCAACCAAAAAATGGCTAGGCGTTGTGGCGGGTGCCTGTAGCCCCAGCTACTTGGGAGGAGACTCGCTGGAGCCCAGGAATTGGAGGTTGCTATGAGCTGTGATGCCACGACACTCTATCCAGGGTGACAGCTTGAGGCGCTGTCTCAAAAAAAAAAAAAAAAGAAAAGAAATGAGTAAGGGCAAGCTTCTGATTTCTGAGCCCTGACCCTGGGTGTCAGAGCGTCCTCCCCGCCTACCCGTGGGCCAGCACCTACATGATGGTCTGAGGGTTCTGTAGCACGCAAGCCTTTGGTCCAAAGGTGGTCACTGGGCAGGGCCCGTGCAGAGAGCGCGTCCTCCTGTGGGGAGAAGGCACACACAGCTGTCAAGGCTGAAAAGCACACACGTGGTGACAGACACATTGCACCAGGCTTTAAAAGACACATGCAGCCTGAATGACGTCAACCCTGCCATTTGCCCACTACCACACCACAGTCCCAGAGAAGTCTGCCCTCATTTGAGCACTGCCCTGGAGTATCACGTGCTACCCAAGGGTCTCGTGATGGCACTGGGTACAGAATCACACCTGTCTAGAGATGCTCCTCAGGGCTGAGGCCCAGACCAGACAGAGGCACCACCAAGACAAGCAGACACCCCGGAGGCCTGGGAACGTGGGTTCCTGCAAGTCTCCCAGGGCCGGTCTCTGGGTCTGTATTTGGGAACCAAGACCTTAGAAACCGTCTCTAACTAATCTTGATTAAAATTCTAACAAAAAAGTTCACTCTGAATTATATATGTTGACAAAAAAAAACCTTGGTTGAATAGCCCAACTTTTCCGATAATTTAAGAGCCACAAGCAAATCACCAGTCAGGCCTGCAGTACATGCCCAGGGACGACACCATCAGGGCCCAGCCATGGGCTGAGGCAGCACCAGGATATGCTTCACTCCATATGCCTGGGGACCACACCATCAGGGCCCAGCGACAGGCTGAGGTAGCACTGGGATATCCCTTGTTCTGTGTGCTAGGATGTTAGCCCAGGCCCTGGCCAGCCTCTGAGGCCTCCTGGTCTTTTCATGTACTGGAAATGCTGTCACACAGCAGGCCAGGCCAGGGCTGTGGTACGATCTGTCTGTAACTGCCCATCTCGTGGCTCAACAAAATCATCATAGACGAGAGAGGGATCCCCAGGTACCTTTACCACCTGTGCCTATCTGGCTGCTTCACATGAGACGGAGGACGGCTGGCTGCTCAGGCCACACGGAGCACAGGTATGCACTGTAGGCTGGGGCGGGAGGGCAGCCAAGGGGCACTTGCCCAATACTGCAGACCAGACCTGCCCTTGGAGCTGATCTAAGCAAGCGGGACCCCAGGGTGATGTCCCTTCACACCCTGGTGACTTCTGTAGAGCAAATATGTTTCCTCACCTGGTTCGCTTCAGTGTTACATAATAAGTCAGTGTGGCCCTGAGCTATGCTTGGCACCTGGGAATGTCCTGGGGAGTGTCCACAGCCCACACTTGTCCTCTCCTCCCAGGGCACAGCTTCCCTTGGGCCACCTCCCAGTCCCACCTCTAGACAGAGCTGCAGGGCTCAAATCGACACTTACAGGCATAAAGACATATCACTCGGAGATACTAAATCACACCATAAACCAGACAGGAGGGCAAGCAGGGCCTTCCTGGCAGTACCTGAACTCCTTGGTGCTCCCCGGCGCGGGTGAGGCAGATAGGCTGCGGGACTTGGCCCGGCCCCGGATGGGGTGGCCGTAGCTCCAGGCCTCATCCCCATGGCATGCAGAACAGCAATACGTTGCGGAATCTGGACACAGCTCCTTGTTCACGGGCATTTTTTCTTGTTCCATTTCCATAGTCAGTAAATGAGAACTTCGGTCAGAAAAACACTGATGCCTTAATTTAATAAAATAAATACAGTGAATGAACATGCACACATAAAAAAATAATAACGGGCAGTGCCTATGGATCAGAGGAGTAGGGCGCCAGCCCCATATGCTGGAGGTGGCGGGTTCAAACCCAGCCCTGGCCAAAAACTGCAAAACAAAACAAAACAAACAAACAAAAATAATAATAATGCAAACACAGGCAAATCCCCATCAATTATGGAAGCACTTTGAAAAAGGGCTGCTTCCAGCTCAAAGACCTGTAAGAACTCAGGAACCTATGCCAGTTTTTGAGTTAAAGGTCAAAGATAAGCAAAGACAGACGGCCAGTCCAATGCCTGAGTTCTGCAGCCCCGAACAAGGGGTGATAGCAATGTGTGGGCTTGTTTTCCACTTGGCCCTCACTGCCCAGCAGCTGCCAAGAGCAAGGTCCACCCCACCCCACCTGCTCCAAACATCCGCAGTGTCTGCATAGAAGCTCCATGGGGAGCCTTAGTCCCAAGGAGCCACTCCTGGGATCACGGAGGGAGAAGAAACACTCGTGTTCGCTTGGAGGAAGAAACACCAGCCCACTCGCCTGCCCTGAGTGTCCAGGAAACAGCAGCAAGGATCCAGGGGGTGTGAGGCTCCACCACAAAGTGGAATGAAGACCCAGTTGCCTCTTCCTCTAAACCCAAGAAAAAGAAGAGAAAACATTCTTGAAGGAGGAGCTGGTTGGCAGTGACCTTGAAGACAGGGCTCAGCGCATTCCCCAGAGGAAGACACATACACCCACAAAGGAGAAGGCCAGTGACCCCAGAGAGGCCAGTAATAGCGTGTCTCCAAGAAAGAGGAAATTCTCCTCCGAGGAGGTTGGGCAGTGGCTCTAGGAGAGGCTCTGGCAACAGAGGAGAAGACGACACTCCCTGGCCCTCCAAGAGGGTCAGAGAGGCCTCTCCTGGGAGAAGGGGCCTGAGTGCTCCAAGGTGACCTTTCCCATGCCCTGATAAAAACAAAATCACAGCTGGGTGCTGTCCCTGCACTTTTGAGAGGCCAAGGTGGGAGGATCGCTGGAGCCCAGTTCAAGGCCACAACGAGCTATGATTGTGCCACTGTGACCTGTGATTGTGCCACCACAGTCGAGGCCGGGCAGCAGAGATCCTATCTCAGAGAAACAAAAATGAAATTAAAAAAAAAGAAAATAAAAAGAGAAAAAAAAGCCAGAGCTGTGGCATTTTGCATGCAAGCCTGGCAGAGGGGTCTCAAGGAGTGCGGCACATGGGAGAGAATACATCGTGTGCAAGGTCCAGTACCTTTTAGTCCCCAAAAGTGAGTGAATATAATTTAATAAGGCCAGATCAGCAGATGCCCACACACCACATAGCTGCAATTTAAATTTGGCTCCACTGAAATATTTACCAAACTAACCCACATTGAGCCCCCAAGAAAACGTCAAATCCAAATAGGGCAGAGAACCTCACCTTCTGACTACAACATGCCAGACCCACAAAAGAAAAGTGTAGAAAAAAAGAAAAACCTTCCACCCACTTGGGAGCTCTAGAGCTCTCTCTTCACCAATTTAGGGTTCCAAACAAGCATCGGTTCCAATGAGCGGATCGCCCAGGAGGACCACACAAGAACAGAGCAGGTCCCTTTGACCCAGACTGATGACACTGAGAACCCTGAGGAGGAAGAGACAGTCAGTGGAGAGAGACACACCAGAGAAGCAACGTGCCAGAATGGAGGTATAAAGCAGGAAGAGTCCAGTTAGTGGAACACTGACAGTAAACAGCCACTCAGGCTGGGGGACGGAGAGGGTGAACCTGACTGCCCAGAACACCAAAACACACAAGACTGTTACTCTCAAGACAGAGTGCAGAGACGAGGGATGGCAGCCAGTGACACCAAGGGGAAGGTGACTTCCTCGTACCAGGGCTCAGCCAGGACCTCCCTCTGTGGCGGGAAGGTGGTTGCTCCCAAGTGGGTGAAGCAAACATACATCAGTCTTGGCTTTGGAAGCTGGCACGGCCTTAGCAAGCAGAGTCTGCAGGGACAACATGCTGTGACCCACCCATCATGAGCACAGCAGCAGAGGCTCTCACACCCAACCAAGTCCAACACTCTTTCTCATTAAAGAGAAAAACCTGTGTAAATTGAGGACGAAGCAGATGCTTGCAACAGGAAGGGTAAATATGGCATCACGGACTAAGCTATGTATGTTCACCCCTAAGACCACAGTGAGTGGCTAAATTTGGATAGGGGCCTCTTAGGATGTAATTAGGGTAAATGAGGCCATAAAGGGGGGGCCCTGACCAGACAGAATTAGTGTTCTCATCAGAGGAGACCCCAGAGATCTCACCCTGCCACTGACCCAAGGCTGAGTAGAGACATGGTGAGAAGGTGCTGTCACACCGGGGAGAGTCTGCATCAGGAATCGAGCTAGTCAGCCTCTTGACGTTGGACTTCCGGCCTCCAGAACTGTGAGGACACAAACTTCTACAATTGATGCCCACAGCCGATGACACTTCTTTACGGGAACACAAACAAGGCAGAGTGGGCTGATGGCAAGGGAGGAGGAAGGGAAGTTCAGGAGATGCAGAAAAGCCTGCAGACCCTGAGCTAAGGTGGAAGGCAAAGGGTTCTCTGTACCCCCAAAGCAGAGACTCTCAGCCTTACAGTCCCATGAGGAGCTTCACAAGATGTCAAGACCCACCTGGGCCAGATGGGTCAGAACCTGGGAGTGGCCCAGGCCCTGCAGCTTGGGAGAGCTAGGGTGATCTGATGAGTTCCTGGGCCTGACAGCCCTGTCCTAGGGGATTGACGTTCTCCTACCTCAAGACACACTGTTATTTTGCCAAAATATATGAAAAATTCGATAAAAATGCAACAGTGTCCTGGAGGCCACCACAGTTGCAGTCAGGCAGGAGACAGAAATGACAGATCAGGGGCAAGCACCCTTGTACTGCAGCTGACTCGATTGTCTACCCAGGAAACTGAACTATAAAAAGTGGCTGAATATGTAAGTTTATTACCTAAGTTGCAGGAGGCAAATTCAATATTGCAATATTGCAAGTAATTGTATTTCTATATACGAGCAATAAATAATATTGAGGAAATTGAGGGCAGTTCCTGTGGCTTAGTGAGTAGGGTGCTGGGCCCATATACCGAGGGTGGCAGGTTCAAACCCGGCTCCAGCCAAACTGCAACAAAAACATAGCTGGGCATTGTGGCGGGCGCCTGTAGTCCCACCTACTTGGGAGGCTGAGGCAAGAGAATGGCCTAAGGCTAAGAGCTGGAGGTTGCTGTGAGCTGTTGACGCTACAGCACTCTACTAAGGATGATAAAGTGAGACTGTCTCTACAAAAAAAAAAAAAAATAGGAAATTGAGATTTAAAAATATTATTTAAACCCAGCACTCTGGGAGGCCAAGGCAGGTGGACTGCATGAGCTCAGGAGTTTGAGAGCAGCCTCAGCAAGAGACTCCACCTCTAAAAATAGCCAGATGTGGTGGGTGCCTGTAGTCCCAGCTACTTGGGAGGCTGAGGCAGGAGGATCACTTGAGTCCAAGAGTTTGAGGTTGCTATGAGCTGTGATCCCATAGCACTGTACCCAAGGGTAACAAAAGTGAGACTCTGTCTAAAATGAAACACAAGGCCAAGTGCAGTGGCTCATGACTGTAATCCCAGCACTCTGGGAGGCCGAGGAGGATGGACTACCTGAGGCTCAGGAGTTTGAGACCAGCCTGAGCAAGAGCGAGACCCCATCTCTAAAAATAGCTAGGTGTTATAGCAGATGCCTGCAGTCCCAGCTACTCTAGAGGCTGAGGCAAGAGAATCACTTGAACCCAGGAGTATGAGGTTGCTGTGAGCTATGATGCCAATGGCACTCTAGCCTGGGGAACAGTGACACGCTGTCTTGAAAAATAAAATTAAGGGGCAGCGCCTATGGCTCATCGAGTAGGGCACCAGCCTCAGATACCGAAGGTGGCGGGTTCAAACCCAGCCCCGGCCGAACTGCAAAAAACAAAACAATAGCCAGGCGCCTATAGTCCCAGCCACTCGGGAGGCTGAGGCAAAAGAATCGCCTAGGCCCAGGAGTGGGAGGTTGCTGTGACCAGTGTGACATCACAGCACTCTACCGAGGGCCATAGAGTGAGACTCTGTCTCAAAAAAAAAAAAAAAAAATTAAATTAATAAAATAAGAAATTGCTGTGGTGCACTATGCAGCGCAGCGATAGCTGCGGGTGGCAGCAACCTGTGGGCAGGCGACGTAGAAGAGGACACCTCAGCTCATTTTTCCCAAAGAGTTTGAAATAGCTGAACATACTTCTGAATTCAGAAGTTCATATGCTTCTGGAGCATGGAACGCAATAGAACGAGTGCAGAGGATGAACAGGAACTCTTAGAGGTCTTCATGAAAACATTAAACTACACTTCTCGTTTCAAAAACAGAGAGACCACTGCCAGTGTTCAGAGCTTATTGCTCCAGAAAAAGCTTCATAAGTTTGAGTTGGCCTGTTTGGCCAACCTGTGCCCAGAGACTGCTGAGGAGTCCACGGCTCTTATCCCAAGTCTGGAGGGGCGATTTGAAGATGAGGAGCTGTAGCAGATTCTTGATGATATCCAGACAAAGCGCAGCTTTCAGTATTAATCTCCAGATATCACTGTGCTGATATCTTGGGAGGACCATGTTTCCAGCACAGCACCACTTTCCTGGATCTGGGTATAACTTGCCAGAAATTCTATTGCAGAAGACGTTTGGGCTTCTTTGGAGAAAACAGCCCAGCTTGGTATCGGGTTATGTTACCGTTTCAAATGACTGTTCAGCCACAATGACATGTAATCTTGGAGCAGCCTTGCAGTTTCCCTAGCGTGTCTCTGGGAACGGGAGGGAGGGTGTGCGTAAGACACACTGTTGACTGCCTCATCTCATGGTTTTGGCCCTCACATCATTTTTAACTTTTAATACTTTGTGTTTTAATTTCAGTGTGTTTATGCTTTTTGAAACTAGACCAGAACTTAATAAACTTGTATAAGAAAGAAAAAAAAAATAAGAAATTAACAAAAGGTAACCTAAATAATGCAGAGACACCAAATTCATCAAATGGTGTCAAAATTAAGATCTCAGGTCTCCTCAGACTGATCGCCAGATACTACACATGAATCCAAGCAGCAGCAGCTGCCTTTTCTACAGGAAATTACAAGCTGATAATAAAATTCATATCAAGGGCGGCACCTGTGACTCAAGGAGTAGGGCACTGGCTCCATATACCGGAGGTGGTGGGTTCAAACCCAGCCCTGGCCAAAAAACTGCAAAAAATAATTAATAAATAAAATTCATATCAAAACCTAAAAGAACCAGAAGAGCTAAAATATCTGAAAATAACAAACTTGGAGGGCTAACATTATCCTCACCCCGCTTGTGGAAAAGCCACAGGGGAACAGACAGCGTAGCAGCCTGACAGGTCACGGACACGGAGCAGGTGGCAGAAACAGACTCTGCCCAGTGCACAGAGGTACTGAAGTGATTGAACAGGGAGGGGAAGCTTTTCACCAAATAGTTCTGGAACCAGCAGAGAGCTGTATCTAGGGCAGCGCTTGTGGCTTAGTGAGTAGGGTGCCACTCCCAGGTACTGAGGGTGGTGGGTTTGAACCCGACCCCAGCCAACTGCAACAAAAAATAGCTAGGCATTGTGGCGGGTGCCTGTAGTCCCAGCTACTCAGAGGTTGAGGCATGAGAATTGCCTAAGCCCAAGAGCTGTAGGTCGCTGTGAGCTGTGACACCAAAGCACTCTATGGAGGGCAACAAAGTAAGACTCTGTCTCTAAAAAAAAAGAGAGAGAGAGAGATGTATCTAAAAGAGGGAGCCTTTTCTCCCAGCTTTCTTACTTAAAAAACAAACAAACAAAAAGGCCCAATTGGTTCAGTTCCCGTAGCACAGTGGTTACGGTGCCAGCCACACACATCGAAGCAGGTGGGTTGGAGCCCAGCCTGGGCCAGCTAAATAACGACAACTGCAACAAAAAAAGGCTGGGCATTGTGGCAGGTACCTGTAGTCCCAGCTACTTGGGAGGCTGAGGCAAGAGAATTGCTTAAGCCTAGGAGTTGAAGGTTGCTGTGAGCTGTGATGCCACTGCACTCTACCCAGGGCGAAGCTTGAAGCTCTGTCTCAAAAAAGAAGAACTAAAACAGGGTGGCTCATGCCTGTAACCCCAGTACCCTAAAAAGAGGCCAAGGTAGGTGGATCCCTTGAACTTAGGAGTTCAAGACCAGCCTGAGCAAGACCAGCCTGTTTCTACTAAAAATAGAAAAACTAGCTGGGTGTGGTGAGAGCCGCCTATAGTCCCAGTTACTTGGGAATGCGAGAGTTTAAGGTTGCTGTGAGCTATGACATCACAGCACTCTACCCAGGCCAACAGAGTGAGACTCTTATCTCCAAAAAAAAAAAAGCCACGGTGTCCATAGTTCAGTGGTTACGGTGCCAGCCACACACACTGGGACTGGTGGGTTCGAGCCTGGCCCAAGAGTGCTCAACAACAAACAATTTAAAAAAAAAAAAAAAGGGGGGGGCGGTGCCTGTGGCTCAGTGAGTAGGGCGCCAGCCCCATATGCCAGAGGTGGTGGGTTCAAACCTAGCCCTGGCCAAAAACTGCAAAAAAAAATCAAAAAAAAAAAAAAAAAAGGGCAGCACCTGTGGCTCAAAGGAGTAGGGCACCCACCCCATATACGGACATGCCGGGTTAAAACCTAGCTCCAGCCAAAAACTGCAAAAAAACAAAACAAAACCAAAAAACAATAGCCAGGTGTTGTGGCATGCTCCTATAGTCCTAGCTACTTGGGCGGCTAAGGCAAGGGGATTGCTTTAGCCCAAGAGTTGGAGGTTGCTGTGAGTCATGATGCCACAGCACTCTACCAAGGGCAACATAGTGAGACTCTGTCTCAAAAAAAAAAAAGGAAAGAAAAAGAAAACAGGGGCAGCGCCTGTGGCTCAGTGAATGGAGTGCTGGCCCCATATACCAAGGGTGGCATGTTCAAACCCCGCCCTGGCCAAACTGCAACAAAAAAATAGCTTGGCGTTGTGGCGAGAGTCTGTAGTCCCAGCTACTTGGGAGGCTGTGGCAAGAGAATTACCTAAGCCCAAGAGCTGGAGGTTGCTGTGAGCTGTGTGACGCCATAGCACTCTACCGAGGGCGAAAAAGTGAGACTGTCTCTAAAAAAAAAGAAAAAGAAAACAGAAAAAAAAACCCCTATACATGAAGTTCACACCTGCTTTATTTGCAATAACCCTAAACTGCAAAAAACTCAAATACCTTTCACCTTGTGAATGGTTAAATTGTGGTGTATCCATAGAATAAGAGATTGGTTGGCAATTTAAAAAGGAATGAACTATTGATTCATGCAAAAGTTTGGATAGATTTTAGAAGAAACTGCCAAAGGAAGTCAATCCCAAATGGGACATACTTTATGATTCCATTTATATAACACTCTTGAAATGATAAAATTATAGAGATGGAGAACAGGTGAGTGGGTGCCAAGGGATGTGAATGGAGGTGGGGGAGACAGTTAAGAGGCAGCACAAGGGGCTCCTTGATGTGAGGAACAGTGCTGAGTCTTGACAGCACAGGTGATTACAGGAATCTATTCATGACGTAAAACTGCAAGGAACCATACGTACACACGTGTAAAACAGGTAAAATCCAAAGGAGGTCTGTGGTTAACAGTATTTCCCCCTGGTTTTAGCTAGTGTCAATTCCTTGGTTTTATTAGGCACTCTTGAGGTTTAAGATGTTACCAAGTTGGTGAGGGGTATAGGGGTTTTTCTGTACTGCTCTTACAACTTCCTTAGAGGTTTTAATTGTTTCAAAACAGTAAAAAAGGATAAACCAAATTACAAAAAGGAAATGTTAAAAACCTGCACTTTTGGGGCAGTGCCTGTGGCTCAAGGGAGTAGGGCTCTGGCCCCATATGCCAGAGGTGGCGGGTTCAAACCCAGCCCCGGCCGGAAAAAAAAAAAAAAAAAAAACCTGCACTTTTAGGGTGGGTACTGTGGCTGACACCTATAATCCCAGCACTTTGGAAGGCCAAGGCAGGAGGATCTCTTGAGCACAGGAGCTGGAGACCAGCCTGGGCAACACAGGGAAACCTCTACAAAAAGTAAAATAAGGCTCGGCGCCTATGGCTCAACGGGCTAAGGCACCAGCCACGTACACCTGAGCTGGCGGGTTTGAATCCAGCCCGGGCCCACCAAACGACAATGACAGCTGCAACCAAAAAAATGGCCAGGCGATGTGGCGGGTGCCTGTAGTCCCAGCTACTTGGGAGGTGGAGGCAGGACACTCGCTTGAGCCCAGGAGTTGGAGGTTGCTGTGAGCTGTGATGCCATGGCACTCTACCCAGGGGAAAAGCTTGAGGCTCTGTCTCATAAAAATAAAAAAAGAAAAGAAAAGAAAATTGACAGAGAAACTAAATCATTTACTGATATACAAACATCAAGGAAATTCGCCACAACAAGACCAACTCTATATGAAATACTTCAACCTGTTCTACACACTGACCATCACAATGGATCAACAGCCATGTAAGAACTCAGAAATTAAAAGACAGAACCTAACCTCCACACTGATGTAAAAAATAAAACTGAGCAATGGACTCTCACAAAATAAGATGAATAGAACACTACCACACTTATCAATTGTCTCAATAAATGTTAATGGCTTGAATTCCCCACTGAAGAGGCACAGACTGGCTGACTGGATTAAAAAACACAAGCCATCCACTTGCTGTCTGCAGGAAACACACCTAGCTTCAAAAGACAAATTAAAACTCAGAGTTAAGGATTGGAAGACAATTTTTCAGGCAACAGGAATTTAGAAGAAAAGAGGAGTTGCAATCTTATTTTCAGATACATGTGGATTTAAAGCAATTAACGTCAAAAAGACAAAAATGCTCACTTTATATTGGTCAAGGGAAAAATACAAGAAGATGTTTCAATTCTAAATATTTATAAACCCAATTTAAATGCTCCCAGATTCTTGAAACAGACCTTACTCAGTCTGAGCAATATGATATCCTATAACACCATGGTAACAGGAGACTTTAATACCCCTTTCTCAGATCCTCCAAACAGAAATTAAACAAAGATATAAGGGACTTAAATGAGACCCTAGAACAACTGTGTTTGACAGACGCATAAAGAACACTTCATCCCAAAGATAAAGAATATACATTCTTCTCCTTGCTCCATGGAACATTCTCCAAAATTGATCATATCCTAGGACACAAAACAAACCTCAAAAGAATCAAAGGAATTGAAATTTTACCTTGTATCTTCTCAGACCACAAGGAACTAAAGGTGGAACTCACTCCAAAAAAAATGTTCAACCCCGCACAAAGGCATGGAGATTAAACAACCTTCTGTTGAATGACAGTTGGGTGCAGGAAGAAATAAAACAGGAAATCATTAACTTCCTTGAACATAACAACAATGAAGACACAAGCTACCAAAACCTGTGGGATACTGCAAGAGCAGTTTTGAGAGGAAAATTTATCATTTTAGATGCCTACATTCGAAAAACAGAAAGAGAGGGGCGGCACCTGTGGCTCATCGAGTAGGGTGCCGACCCCATACACCAAAGGTGGTGGGTTCAAACTCGGCCTCGGCTGAACTGCAAAACTGAAAAATAGCCGGGCGTTGTGGCGGGCGCCTGCAGTCCCAGCTACTCAGGAGGCTGAGGCAAGAGAATCGCCTAAGCCCAGGAGTTGGAGATTGCTGAGCTGTGTGATGCCACGGCACTCTACTGAGGGTGATAAAGTGAGACTCGGTTTCTACAAAAAAAAAAAAACATGGCTCAGCGCCTGTGGCTCAATTGGCTAAGGCGCCAGCCACGTACACTTGAGCTAGAGGGTTCGAATCCAGCCCAGCCTGCCAAACAACAATGACGGCTGCAACCAAAAAATGGCTGGGCATTGTGGTGGGCGTCTGTAGTCCCAGCTACTTGGGAGGCGGAGGCAAGAGACTTGCTTGAGCCCAGGAATTGGAGGTTGCTGTGAGCTATGATGCCACAGCACCCTACCCAGGGCGACAGCTTGAGGCTGTGTCTCAAAAAAAAAAAAAAGAAGAAAAAAGAAAAAGAAAAACAGAGAGTGCATCAACAAACTCACAGGCCATCTTATGGAATTGGAAAAAAAACAATCTAAGCCTAAACCGAGCAGAAAAAAAGAAATATCCAAAATTAAATTAGAGATCAATGAAACTGAAAACAAATCATTCAGAAAATTAATGAAACAAGGAGTCGGTTTTTTGAAAAAATAAATAAAATAGATAAACCTTTGGCCAGAAAGGAACTAACTAGAAATAGAAGGGTAAAATCTCTAGTAACCTCAATCAGAAATGATAAAGGGGAAATTACAACTGATGACACAGAGATACAAGAGATCATTTCTGAATACTACCAAAAACTCTATGCCCAGAAATTTGACAATGTAAAGGAAATGGATCAATATTTGGAATCACCCTCTCCCTAGACTTAGCCAGGAAGAAAAAGAGCTCCTGAACAGACTAATTTCAAGCACTGAGATTAAAGAAACAATAAAAAATCTTCCAACAAAAAAATGCCCTGGTCCGGATGGCTTCACACCAGAATTCTATCAAACCTTCAGGAAGAGCTTATGCCCACATTGCAGAAATTATTCCAAAAAATTGAGGAGGAAGTAATCTTCCCCAACACATTCTACGAAGCAAACATCACCCTGATACCAAAAATAGGAAAAGACCGAGATAAAAAGGAGAATTTCAGACCAATTTCACTAATGAATATAGATGCAAAAATTCTCAACAAAATCCTAGCCAACAGATTACAGCTTATCATCGAAAAAGTCATACTTCATGATCAAGCAGGTTTCGTCCCAGGGATGCAAGGCTGGTTTAACATACGCAAGTCCATAAATGTTATCCACCATATTAATAGAAGCAAAAACAAAGATCATATGATCCTCTCAACAGATGCGGAAAAAGCATTCGATAAAATCCAGCATTCTTTTCTAATTAGAACATTGAAGAGTATATGCATACGTGGCACATTTCTGAAACTGATCAAAGCTATCTATGACAAACCCACAGCTAATATTTTACTGAATGGAGTAAAACTAAGAGCTTTTCCTCTTAGAACTGGAACCAGACAAGGTTGTCCTGTCACCATTACTATTCAACATAGTGCTGGAAGTACTAGCCAATACAATTAGGCAAGACAAGGAAATAAAGGGCCTCCAAATGGGAGGAGAAGAGGTCTAAATCTCCCTCTTTGCTGACAATAAGATCTTATACTTAGAGAACCCCAAAGACTCAACCACAAGACTCCTGGAAGTCATCCAAAAATACAGTAATGTCTCAGGATATAAAATCAATGTCCACAAGTCAGTTGCCTTTGTATACGGCAATAACAGTCAAGATGAGAGGCTAATTAAGGACACAACTCCCTTCACCATAGCTTCAAAGAAAATGAAATACCTAGGAATATACCTAACAAAGGAGGTGAAGGACCTCTATAAAGAAAATTATGAGATCCTAAGAAAGGAAATAGCAGAGAATATTAACGAATGGAAGAACATACCATGCTCATGGTTGGGAAGAATCAACATTGTTAAAATGTCTATACTTCCCAAAGCAATCTACCTATTCATATTCAATGCCATCCCTATTAAGATACCAACATCGGGCTTGGCGTCTGTGGCTCAGCAGGCTAAGGCGCCAGCCACGTACACCTGAGCTGGTGGGTTCGAATCCAGCCCTGGCCCACCAAACAACAAGGATGGCTGCAACCAAAAAATGGCCAGGCATTGTGGCGGGCACCTGTAGTCCCAGCTACTTGGGAGGCGGAGGCAAGAGACTTGTTTGAGCCCAGGAATTGGAGGTTGCTGTAAGCCGTGATGCCACCACACTCATGGTGACAGCTTGAGGCTCTGTCTCAAAAAAAAAAAAAAA
>CAUYRH010067792.1:0-19205 GCA_963574655.1 Perodicticus potto
ACAAGAAAAAAAAAATCAACAATCCCATACATCAATAGGGAAGAGAGATGAAAAGAATCTTATCTAAACATGACAGATGAATGAACAGTAAACACATGAGAAAATGCACATCGTCCCTAATTATTAGAGAAATTCAAATTAAAACCACCCTGAGATATCATCTAACTCCAGCGAGAATGGCCTGTATCACAAAATCTCAAAATTACAGATGCTGTTGTGGATGTGGAGAGAAAGGAACACTTTTACACTGCTGGTGGGACTGCAAACTATTGCAACTTTTTTTTTTTTTTTTTTTTTTTTTTGCATTTTTTGGCCAGGGCTGGGTTTGAACCCGCCACCTCTGGCATATGGGGCTGGCGCCTACTCCTTTGAGCCACAGGCACCGCCCTAATGCAACATTTTTGGAAGGAAAGATGGAAAAAACCTCACAGAACTCAACCTAGACCTCCCATTTGATCCTGCAATCCCATTACTGGGCATCTATCCAGAAGAAAAAAAAAAAACTTTTATTATAAAGACACTTGTACTAGGCTGTTTATCACAGCCCAATTTACAATTGCTAAAATGTGGAAACAGCCTAAATGTCCTCAAACCTAGAATTGATTGGTAAGCTATGGTATACATACCATGGAATATTACTCAGCCATCAAAAACCATGGAGACTTTGCAGTATTTGTACAACTTGGATGGAGGTGGAACACATTATTCTTAGTGAAACATCATAGGAATGGAGAAATATGAATCTGATGTATTCAACTTTGATTTGAGGACAATTAATGACAATGACACAGTGGGGCATGGGGGAAGGAGAGAGCAGACAGAGAGAGAAGGAGAGAGGGGGTGAGGGAAAGAAAACAAAAAAAAAAGGAAAGAAAATAGTGACTAATTCTCACATAAATTTGATTCAATTTTGACCAAAGTACATTACTTAAACATTATTTTTTAATTCAACTTAAACCCAGCCTCGGCCAAAAACTGCAAAAATAAAAAAGAATTAATTAATTCAAGTAACCACAGAGCCTGGCTTATTAACTCTATCATGATTTAAAAAAAAAAAAAACGCTCTGCTTTTCCTTGATTTTGAGACACAGTCTCATTCTGTGGCCCTGAGGAGAGTTCCCTGGCATCGTAGCTCAGGGCAACACCCAACTCCTGGGCTTGAGCAATCCTCTTGCTTCAGCCTTTCCAAGTACCTGGGCCTATCAGTGGCCCAGGCCACAACACTCACCTATTGGTTCTCTTTTGACTAAAGACAGGGTCTGGCTCTTGTTCATGCCAGTATTGAACTACTGAGCTGAAGAAGGCCCCCTTCTTGGGCCTACCAGATCTGGCACACCACCTGGCCAATACAATGATGAGTGCTGTGAGGTTTGAAAATTGATAACTACCTTAGATATCTAATCCACTTTTCCTTGATGACAGGCTCGGAACACGACACCCACCTACCTGCTCTCTTTTGCTTAGAGACAGGTTCTACCTCTTGGTCCGACTGGTCTTGAACTCCTGAGCTCAGGCCACAACACCCACCTACTTGCTCTCTTTTGCTTAGAGACAGGGTCTACCTCTTGGTCCGGCTGGTCTTGAACTCCTGAGCTCAACAAGTCACCCAGAATGGGCCTCCCACGTTGCTAGGAATATGTGACTGAGCCATTACACCTGTCCAATACAATGAGTGCTGTGCAGTTTGAACTTCCATAACTGAGATACCTAATCCATTTTTTCTGGAGAACTGGCTACCCTTTTCCTTCTGTGTGTGACACAGGGATTTTACCTCTTTTTTTCCTTCCTTTCTTCCTTTATTTTTTTCATCCTTTCCTAGTCCCTTTCCTTTTCATTCCCTTTCCCTTCCCCATCCTCATTCCTTTTCTCTCTTTCATTTGAGAAGAATGCAAGGGTAAACATGAGGGACACAATCACAGGATATACAGAACAACTACCCACCAACAGCCTGGGTCAAGGGCTAACCTATCTCATGAACGTTGGTTTCTCTTTTAGTATGTATATTTACTTATTTCTTTCTTTATTTTTGAGACAGAGTCTAACTCTGTCATCCTAGCTAGAGTGCCTAGGCCTCATCATAGTTCGCAACAACAGAAAATCCTTGATCTCAACCAATCCTCTTGCCTCAGCCTCTAAAGTAGCTGCGACTACAGCCACCTGCCACACACATGGCTGATTCTGCCACTTTTAATAATTTTACATACTTTGTTTTTATCTTTGTTGTTGTTGTTGTATGAGACAGATGTTCACTTTGTAACCCTCAGTAAAGTGGCAGGGCCTCATAGCTCAGAGCAACCTGAAACTCCTGGAGTCAAGCGAGTCTCTTGCCTTAACCTCTCATGTGGCTAGGAGGACAGAACCTGTCACAATGCCCGGGCTCTCATTCTGGCTCAGCCTGGTCAACAACCCCTGAGCTCAAGCGATCCACATGCCTAGGCCTCCCAGAGTGCTAGGTTTAAAGGCATCAGCCACCTTCCCTGCCAGGAAGTTAGAATAAATGATCCTGAAAACCAAAGTAAAGAAAAACCCAAAACTCAACATTTTCTAAGTTGGTGGTACATTTCATTAAGTTCATGGGCTTCAGATAATGTTCCTGAGGTCTACGTGTAGAGTGGAAACATCACATGACAACAGTAGCCTGACATGTCTCCTTAGCTCTGTGTTCCCTGATGTCATCATGGTAGCTGGAAACCGGCCAGGATGCTCAAGTGATCCATCCTGTTGCCTCAGCCTCCTAAGTAGCTGGCACCCACCACCATGCTTGGCTAACCTTTTCTGCTTTTCATAGAGACTGAGGGTCTTTCTTTGGCTTAGGCTTAAGTGGAGTTCCTCACCTCAAGCAATCTCCTGCCTCTTGCCTCCTGCATGGACTAGGATTACAGGTCTCAGGCACCCTGCTCGGCCATGGGCATTGATAATATTCTATTTTTTTCCTATCATATCCTTATATTCATTCTATAGCCTAGACATCTAGGAGCACCGGACAATCTGACCCATCACTTGTTTTGCAAATTAAGTTTTATGGCTATAAGACTTGCCTATATGTCACGAATTGCCTAGGATGATGATCCAAGTCCTCCCCACAAACCCTGGTATCACTGGGCACAGAGTGAAGTTGCAAATCAGGTAGTTCTGAAGGTGAAAGGGATTTTACCTTCCGGAAAATAATGTGTATGACCATGAGATGTGGTTTAACTGTAGACCACATGTCAGATGCACTGCTCATAAATTGACATGGGTAATTCAGCTGATTGGACGGCAATTTCATTCATTCGGTCATGTTGGAATTACAATCCTAGGGTGGCTAGAAATAGAATTTGGCAGGCCTGGCATTGCAGCTCAGACCTGTAATCCCAGCATTCTTGGAGGCTAAGGTGTGTAGATTGCTGGGACACCAGTTCAAAACCAGCCTGTGCAAAAGCAAGTCCATGCCTCTACTAAAAATACACAAACTTGGGGAAAAGGATCACCTGACTCCAAGTTGCGGGTTGCCATGAGTATGAAGTTGAGGCTCCCTACCCAGGGACACAGCTTATGACTGTCTCAACAACAAACCAACCAACCAACAAACAAACAAATACACAAAAAAGAATTTGGCATCTACAAATGAAATACGTCTGTAGTAATTGACTATATGAAATGGATATTAAAGTGTATTATCGTCTTATCGATTTAGGCTGGGTATGGGAGCTGATACCTACAATCCAGTGTCTTTGGAAGGCCAAGGTGGGAGGATCATTTGAGTCTGAAGTGTTCAAGGCTAGCCTGAGTGACATCTTAAGACCTCATCTCTAGCAATAAAGTTTGGAGTCGATGAGCCAAGTGCTACGAACACACCTAGCTACTTGCCTGGCTGAGGGTGAAAGATCTCTGGAGCCCAGGAGATCAAAGCTGCAGAGAGCTAGAATCACAACACTGCACTCCAGCTGGGGAACAGAGTAAGACCTTGTCTCTAAAATCAATCAAACAAGAATTAATTAATTCAAGGAACCACAGAGTCTTGCTTATTTACTCTTTCATGATCAAAGGATCGCTGTGCATTTCCTTGTTTTTGACACAGAGTCTCACTCTGTGGCCCTGAGGAGAGTACTCTGGCATGGTAACTCACTGGAATGCTCAACTCCTGGGCTTGATCAATCCTCTTGCCTCAGCCTCCCAAGCAGCTGGGCCTACAGATGGCTCGGGCCACGACACCAACCTACATGTTCTCTTTTGACTAGAGACAAGGTCTGGCTCTTGCTCAGGCTGGTCTTGAAATCCTAAGCTCATGAAGTCACCCTGAATGGGCCTCCCAGATTGCTAGGAGTATCGGAGTAAGCCACCACACTGGCCAATACATTGAGTGCTGTGTAGTTTGAACATTCATAGCTAACATTCATAGCTTTTCATGGAAAACTGGCTACCCTTTTCCTTCTGTGTGTGGTGCAAGGAGTTTACCTCATCCTTTCCTTCCTTTCTATTTTCTTTATTTTTTTAATCTTTTCCTAGCCCCTTCCCTTTTCCTTCCCTTCCCCTTCCCCATCCCCACTCATTTCCTTTTTTTCATTTGAGATGAATATGAGGGTAAACATGATGAGGGGCACAATTGCAGGATATATAGAACAACTACACACCAACACCCTGTGCCGAGGGCTCACCTACCTCATGAACATTGGCTTTACTTTTAGTTGATTTCTTTACTTATGTATTTCTTTGTTCATTTTTGAGATAGAGTCTCACTCTGTCATCCTAGCTACAGTGCCTAGACCTCATCATAGTTCACAGTTACGTAAACTCCTCGGTGTCAACCAATCCTCTTGCCTCAGTCTCTAAAGTAGTGTGACTACACATTGCTAATTCTCCTATTTTTACTAATTTTACATACCTTGTTTTTATCTTTGTTCTTGTTGTTGCTACATCAGACAGATGTTCACGTTGTCACCCTCAGTAGAGTGGCAGGGCCTCATAGTTCACAGCAACCTGAAATGCCTGAAGTCAAGCGAGCAACTTACCTTAGCCTCCTGTGTGACTGGGAGGACGGGGCCCACCTCAATGCCCAGGCTCTCATTCTGGCTCAGGCCATTCAACAATCCATGAGCTCCAGCCATCCCCCCGCCCCAGCCTCCCGGAGTGCTAGGTTTACAGGCATAAGGCACCTTGCCCAGCCCGGAACTTAGAATGAATGATCCTGAAAACCAAAGTAAAGAAAAACCCAAATCTCACAATTTTCTAACTTCGTGGTACATGTCACTAGGTTCATGGGCTTCAGATAATGTTCCTGGGTTCTACCTGTACAGTGGAAACATCACATGACAACAGTGGCCTGACATGTTTCTCCTCACCTCTGTGTTCCTTGATGCCATCATAGTAGGCGGAAACCAGCCAGGATGCTCAAGTGATCCATCTTCTTGCCTCAGCCTCCTAAGTAGCTGGCACACACCACTGTGCTTGGCTAACCTTTTCTGCTTTTCCTAGAGACTGAGGGTCTTTCTTTGGCTTATGCTGAGGTAGAGTTCCTTACCTCGAGTAATCTTCCACCGGCGTCTCCCCCATGGACTAGGATTATAGGATTAAAGGTGCTTGGCCATGGCTCATTGATAATATTCTATTGCTTTCCTATCATATACTTGTATTCATTCTACAGACCAGAGATCTAGCAGTATTGGACAATCTGACCCATCACTTCTTTTGCAAATGAAGTCTTATGGCTATAAGACTTGCCTATATGTTACGAATTGCCTAGGATGATGATCGGAGTCCTCCCCATAAACCCTGGTATCACTGGGTACAGAGCGAAGTTGCAAATCAGGTAGTTCTCAAAGTAAAAGGGATTTCAGATTCTGGAAAATAATGTGTATGACCATGAGATGTGGTTTAACAGCAGACCACATGTCAGATGCAGTGCTCATAAATTGATAGGGGTAAGTCAGCAGATTTGACGACAACTTCATTCATTCAGTCATGGTGAAATTACAATCATAGGTTGGTTAGAAATAGAACTTGGCAGACCCGGTGTGGCGGTTTAGACCTGTAATCTCAGCATTCTTGGAAGCTAAGGCAGGGAGATTGCTGGGCTCACCAGTTAAAAAGTAGCCTGTACAATAGCGAGACTGTGCCTCTGCTAAAAATATACCAAGTGCGGAATAAGGATCACTTGACTCCGAGTTGGAGATTGCCGTGAGCTATGAAGATGCAGCTCCCTACCAGGGCTACAAGTTGTGACTGTCTCAACAACCAACCAACCAACCAACCAACAAATGAACAAAAAGCAATTTGGCAACTACAAGTGAAATATGTCTATAATAATGAATGAATTATATGAAATGGATATTAAAGTATATTATCGATTTAAGCTGGGAAGGGGAGCTGATACTTGTAATCCTTGAATTAATAATTCTTGATTGATTGATTTTAGAGACATGGTTTCACTCTGTTCCCCAGTCTTGAGTCCAGTGATGTGATTTTAGCTACCTGCAACCTTGATCTCCCAGGCTCCAGAGATCCTCCTGTCTCAGCCTGGCAAGGAGCTAGGGGTGTTCTGGCATGTGACTCACTGTTTCCAGACATTCTTGGTAGAGATGAGGTCTTAAGATGTTGCCCAGGCTAGCCTTGAACAGTTTGGCCTCAAATGATCCTCCCAAATTGGCTGCCCAAAGCCACTGGGGTTTCAGGCATCAGACCTGGTACTCAAAGTAAATCTATAATACACTTTAATATCCATTTAGTAGGGCCAACTAATTATTATGGATGTATTTCATTGGGAGTTGCAAGATTTTTGTTTGATTGTTTGTTTGCTTTTGAGATAGTCTGAAGCTATTGCCCTGGGTAGAATGTTGTGGCTTCATAGCTTATAGCCCCATCCCACTTGACTCAGGTAATCCTCTTTCCTCACTTTGTGTATTTTCAGTAGGGATTCAGTCTCCATTTTGCCCAGGTTGTTTTCAAACACATCCCTCAAGCAATCTACGCACCTAGGTATCGCAGAATGCTAGGATTATAGGCCTGAGCCTCACAGAATGCTAGGATTACATGCTGAGTGCGAAATGTTGGGCCTTCCACATTTTTCTATCTCTAGCTAACCTAGGATTGTAATTCAGCCATGATTGAACAACTGGAGTTGCAAAAAAATCTGCTGACTTATCCACCTCAATTTATGAGTCATAAATCTGATTTGTGGTCAATTAATTGTTAAACCACATCTCATGCTCATACATGTTATTTTCATGAAGCTGAAATCCCCGTCACCTTCAGCACTACCTGATTACATCTTCACTTCCCCAGTGATACAAGGGTTTATGGGAGGATACAGACAATGGTTCTAGACTATTTGTAACATAAAGGCAAGTTGAAAGCTCTAAAACCATATTTGCAAAATAAGTGATTGGTCAGCTGGGCCGGTACTCCTAGACCTCTGGTCTATGAATGAATAGAGGAATGTTATAGGAAAAAAATATGATCTTATGAATGAGCTACGGCCTAGCAGGTTGGCTGAGACCACTAATCCTAGTCCACTGGGGAGTCCCCGGGTGGGAGATTGCTCAAGGTGAGGAACTCCACCTCAGCCTAAGCAAAAGAAAGACCCTTAGTCTCTAGGAAAAGCAGAAAAGATTAGCCAAGCATGGTGGTGTGTTCCAGCTACTTAGGAGTCTGAGGCAAGGGTATGGATTGCTGGAACATCCTGGCACCACTCTAGCTACCATTATGACATCAGTGAACACAGAGGTGAGGAGAGATGTGCCAGGCCACCATTGTCATGTGATGTTATCAATCTACAGGTAGACCACAGGACCGTTATCTGAAGCCTATGAAGCCTAGTGAAGTATACCACCAAAGAAGAAAGTGGTGTGTTTTGAGTATTTCTTACCTTGGTTCTCAGTATCGTTCATTCTAAGTTAGTGGCTCGGCAAGGTGCCTTATGCCTGTAACCTAGCATTTGGGGAGGCTGAAGTAGGTGGATGGCTTGAGCTCAGGTGTTGTTGACTGGCCTGAGCCAGAATGAGAGCCTGTGTGTTGTGGGGGTCCCTGTGCTCCCAGCCACGTGGCCACCTAAGGCAAGACTCTAGGAGTGTCAGTTTCATGTGAGATATGAGATCCTGCCACATTACCGAGGGTGAGAAAGTGAGCATCTGTCTCACGCAACAACAATAACAAACAAGGTAAGAATATCAAATCAGTAAAAATAGCAGAATTAGCCATGTGTGTGCTAGGTAGCTGTAGTTGGAGCTACATTAGAGACTGAGGCTAGAGGATTGGTTGAGACCAAGGATTTTACATTGCTATGAACTATGATGAGGCCTAGGGGATCTAGACAGTGTGACAGAGTGAGGATTCTGTCTCAAAAATAAAGAAAGAAATCAGTAAGGAAATAAATTAACTAAAAGAAGAGCCAAAGTTCAGGAGGTAGGGGAGCCCTTGTTCCAGGGTGTTGGTGGGTGATTGTTCTACATATCCCTCGATTGTGCCCCTCATCATTTTTACCCTCATATTAATCTCAAATGAAAGAAAGGAAAGGAATGGGGATGGGGAAGGGAAAGAAAATGAAAGGGGCTGGGTAAGGATGAAAAAAATAAAGGAAGAAAGGATGGAAGAACAGAATGAGGTAAAATCCCTGTGCCACACACAGAAGGAAAAGGGTAGCCAGTTCTCCAAGAGAAATGGATTAGGTATCAGAGTTAGTTATCAATTTTGAAAGTGTGCAGCACTCATTGTATTAGCTAGGTGTGGTGGCTCAGTCCGATTCTCTTAGCAATCTGGGAGGCCCAGACAGGGTGACTTTTTGAGCTCGGGAGTTCAAGACCACCCTGAGAAAGAGCCAGACCCTGTCTCTAGTCTAAAGAGAACAATTAGGTGGGTGTCTTGGCCTTAGTCACATGTAGGCCCACCTACTTGGGAGGCTAAGGAAAGAGGATTGCTCAAGCCCAGGAGTTGGGCATTACAGTGAGGTATGATCCCAGGGTACTCTCCTTAGGGCCAAAGAGTGAGACTCTGCCTCAAACCAAGGAAATTCACAGCTTTCCATTGATCATGAAAGTAAATAAGCAATGCTCTGTGGTTCCTTGAATTAATTAATTCTTGATTGATTGATTTTAGAGATAAGAGCTCACTCTGTTCCCCAGGCTTGAGTACAGTGGTGTGATTCTAGCTCCCTTCAACCTTGACCTCCTGGGCTCCAGAGATCTAGCCTCAGCCTGACAAGCAGCTAGGTGTGTTCCAGCACTTGGCTCCTTGTTTTGAAACATAATTGGTAGAGATGAGGTCTTAAGATGTTGCCCAGGATAGACTTGAACACTTTGGCCTCAAATGATCCTCCCACCTTGGCCTCCCAAAGACACTGGGATTATAGGTATTAGGTCTAGTACTCAGCCTACATCGATAATACACTTTAATACACATTTCATACAGTCAATTCATTATTACAGACATATTTCATTGGTAGTTACCAAATTCTTTTTTGTTTATATATTTGTATGTTGGGTGGTTTGTTGGTTTGTTGTTGAGACAGTCACCAGCCCAGGGTTGGGTGCCACACCTTCATAACTCACGGCAGCGTCCAACTTGGGCTCAGGTGATACTTTTTGCTTAGTTTGTATATTTTTAGTAGAGGCACGGTCTCACTTTTTCTCAGGCTGGTTTTGAACTGGTGAGCCCAGCAATCTACCCATCTTAACCTCTCAGAATGCTGGGATTACATGTCTGACCCACCATGCCAGGCCTGCCAAATTCTATTTCTAGCCAATCGAGGATATTAATTCCACCATGATTGAATGAATGAAGTTGCCATCCAATCTGCTGACTTATCCACATCAATTTATGAGCAGTACATCTGATATGTTGTCTACTGTCATAACAATTATTTTCAGGAAGGTGAAATCCCTTTTACCTTCAGAACTACCTGATTTGCACCTTCACTCTGTACCCAGTGATACCTGGGTTTATGGGGAGGACTCGGTTCATCGTCCTAAGCAATTTGTAACACATAGGCAAGACTTATAGTCATAAAACTTTATTTTCAAATCAGGTAATGGGTCAGGTTGGCCAGTGCTCCTAGATCTCTGGTCTATAGAATGAATACAAGAATATGATAGGAAAGAAATAGAATATTATCAGTGAGCCATAGCCGAGCAGGGTGGCTCAGACCTGTAATCCTCATCCATGGGGCAGGTGACAGGTGGAAAATTGCTCAAGGTGAGGAACTGCACCTCAGCCTAAACAATAGAAAGACCCTCAGTCTCTATTTAAAGTATAAAAGGTTAGCCAAGCACGGTGGTGTGTGTCAGCTACTTAGGAGGCTGAGGCAAGAGGATGGATCATTTGAGCATCCTATCCCCATTCCAGCTACCATTATGACATCCGGAAACACAGGTGAGGTGAGGTGTGCCAGGCCACTGTACTCATGTGATGTTTTCACTCTACAGGTAGACTGCAGGAATGTTATTTGAAGCCCATGAAATTAGAAAATGGTGATTTTTGAGTATTTTTTATGTTGGTTCTCAGTAGCTTTCATTCAACGTTTCTGGCCATGGAAGATGGCTCACGACTGTTGTGCTAGCACTCTGGAAGGCCGAAGCAGGTGGATGGCTTGACCTCAGGAGTTGTTGACCAGCCTTAGCCAGAGTCAGAGCCCAGGCATTGTGATGGGCTCCTGTTCTCCCAGCAATGGGGGAGGCTACGGCAATAGACTCCCTTGACTCCAGGAGTTTCAGGTTGATGTGAGCTATGAGGCCCTGCCACATTATCGAGGGTGACAAAGTGATCATCCATCTCACGAAACAAAAAAAAAAATGATAGAAATGAATTATGTAACCTTAGTAAAAATAGCAAAATGACCCATGTGTGTGGCAGGTGCCTGTAGTCACAGCTAGTTTAGAAGCTGAGGCAAGAGGATTGCTTGAGACCAAGGATTTTATGTTGCTGTGAACTATGATGAGGCCAAGGCACTCTAGCTCGGGTGACAGCATGAGACTCTTTCTCAAAAATAAAGAGAGAAAAAAGTAAGTAAATAAATCAACTAAAAGAAGAACCAACAATTCACGTGGTAGTTGAGCCCTTGCTGCAGGGGAGCGCGCATTGGTTGTTGTGCCTCTCATCATTTTTACCCTCATATTCATCTCAAATGAAAGAAATAAAAGGTATGAGGATTGGGAAGGGATAGGCAAGGAAAGGAGGAAGGAAAGGAAATAGGCAATGAAAGGAGTAAAAAATAAAGAAAGAATGGAAGGAAGGAAGGAAAGAAAGAAAGTGGTAAAATCCCTACCCCACCACACACAAAGCAAAGTGTAGCCACTAGTTGAGGAAAAATGGATTAGGTATCTACGTTAGTCATCAATTTTCCAACTGCACAGCATTCATCATTGTATTGGCCAGGTGGGGTGGCTCGGTCTGGTAATCCTAGCAGTCTGGTAGGCCCAGATGAAGGGGAGGAGTTCAGGAGTTGATTACCAGCATGAGCAAGAGACAGGCCCTGTCTTTACTCAAAAGCGAACCAATAGGTGAGTGTCATGGTACAGACCACCTGTAGGCCCACCTATGTGGGAGGCTAAGGCAAGAGGATTACTCAAGCCCAAGATGTGGGCGTTGCAGTGAGCTACAATGCCATGGTACTTCGCTCAGGGCCACAGAGGAAGACTGGGTCTCAAAAACAAAGAAATACATAGTGCTTCTTTGATCATGAAAGGGTAAATAAGCAAGGCTCTGTGGTTCCTTGAATTAATTAATTCCTGATTGATTGATTTTAGAGACAAGGTCTCACTCTGTCTCCAGGCTGGAGTGCAGTGCTGTGATTCTAGATCGCTGCAACCTTGATCTCCTGGGCTCCAGAGATCTTCTTGCCTCAGCCTGGCAAGCAGATGCATGTGTTCTAGCACTTGGCTCGTTGTTTCCAAACATTATTGGTAAAGATGAGGTCTTAAGATGTTGCCCAGGCTAGCCTTGAACGCTTTGCCTCAAATGATCCTCCCACCTCACCTTGGCCTCCCAAAGATAATGGGGTTACTGGTATCAGCTCCAATACCCAGCCTAAATCAATAATACACTTTAATATCCATTGCATACAGTCAATTAATTATTACATACATATTTCATTGCTAATTGCCAATTTTTTTTTTATCTGTTTGTTCATTGGTTGGTTAGTTGGTTTGTTGTTGATGCAGTCACAAGTTATAGCCCTGGGTAGGGAGCCGTGGCTTCATAGCCCACGGCTACCTCCAACTCGGCCTCAGGTGATCCTTTCACCTCAGTTTGTGTATTTTTAGTAGAGACACAGCCTCACTTTTGCACAGGCTGATTTCTAACTGGCAAGCCCAGCAATCTATCCACCTTATCCTCCAAGAATGCTGGGATTATAGGACGGAGCCACTGTGCTGGGCCTGCCAAATTCTATTCCTTGCCAATCTAGGATTGTAATTCCACCATGATCAAATGAATGAAGTTGACGTCCAATCTACTGACTTATCCACGTCAATTTATGAGCAGTACATCTGAGAAGTGGTCTACTGTAAAACAACATCTCATGTTTATAAACATTATTTTCAGGAAGGTGAAATCCCTTTCACCTTCAGAACTACCTGATTTGCAACTTCACTCTGTGCGTAGTGACACCACGGTTTATGGGGAGGACTCGTATCATCATCCTAGGCAATTTGTAAAATACGGGCAAGTCTTAGAGCCATAAAACTTTATTTGCAAAACAAGTAATGGGTTGGAATTGACCGGTGATCCTAGATCTCTGGTCTATAGAATGAATACAAGAATATAATAGGAAAGAAATAGAATATTATCAATGAGCCATGGCTGAGCATGGTGACTCAGACATGTAATCCTAGTCCATGTTGGAGGCCCAGGGGAAAGATTGCTTGAGGTGATTAACTCCACCTCAGCCTAAGCAAAAGAAAGCCCCTCAGTTTTTATGAAAAGCAGAAAAGTTTAGCCAAGCATGGTGGTGTGTGCCAGCTACTTAGGAGGCTGAGGCAAGAGGATGGATCACTTGAGCATCCTGGCCAGTTTCCAGTGATAATTATTATGTCAGGGAACACAGGGGTGAGGAGAGATGTGCCAGGCCACTGTAGTCAGGTGATGTTTCCACTTTACAGTTAGACCATAGGAACATTATCTGAAGCCCATGAAGCCTAGTGAAGTATACCACCAAATTAGAAAATGGTGAGTTTTGAGTATTTCTTACCTTGGTTCTCAGTGTCTTTCATTCAACATTCATGACCAGGCAAGGTGGCTAACAACTGTAATCTTAGCACTCTGGGAGGCTGAGGCAGGTGGATGGCTTGAGGTCAGGAGTTGTTGACCAGCCTTAGCCAGAATGAGATCCCAGGCATTGTGGCGGGCCCCTGTACTCCCAGCCATGTGGGAGCATGTGACAAGAGGCTGTCTGGACTCCAGGAGTTTCAGGTTGTTGTGACCTATGAGGCCCTGACATTTTGCAGAGTATGACAAATAGTGTTGAAGACTTTATAGATATATGCATATACAGGAATTAGTATAGACCCAAATATTTCCTTGTTCTGTCATCTTAGAGGGCCTGAGAGCACCAACACCCTGGTAACAAGAGCCCACGTCATGCCCAGATCTTGGTCCCTCATGCCATTCTCCTTTAGAGGGACCAAAGCTCCTTGGCGTAATAGCCAATTTCAGGACTATCCAGGAGTTTTAGAATAATTTTGAAGTTATAGATAAATTGCCAATATAGTACAGAGAGTTAGCATGTCCCATGGTACCCAGTTTTCCCTATTGTTGATAAATTGCATTACTGTGATACATATGTCACATCTACCCACTTTGGTACATTATGATTATCTAGGGTTTATACTTGAGTCAGATCCTCTTAGTTTTGAACCTAATGTCCCTTTCTTATTCCAGGATCTTACCCAGGATAGCACATCATGTCTCCCTTCATCGGCATGTCTGCAGGACCCTCTAGACTATGACAGTTTCCATCAATTTTCTCTGTACTTCCTTCATTTCTACCATAAGAACATGTTCCAGGCTCATCTTGTATTTTCCTATTCCCAACCCTGCAATCGGCCATTGCTCCATGGATCCCTGGTTAGTGGAAAATATTAATGAGAAACCTAGATCTGGGCACCAGGTTTGTTCACTGCATTTGGAAGTGACTGTTCGTGGCTCTCTCCATGGACTATACACAGTGATGTGACAGAGCTTGTTTGTTCTGCTTTGCCAGAATTGATTGCTAAATTTTCAGGAATCATATGATCTGGTACTTACAATATAGCCATTATTCAATATTAAAGTATGTAAACTGATATATGTGTATTTTTTGTTTTTGAGGTAGTCTCACTCTGTCACCCTAGGTAGAGCTCCCTGGCACCATCTTAGCTGACAACAACTTCCAACTCTTGGTCTTCGGCAATGCTCTTCCCCCAGTTTCCCAAGTACCTGGGACTACGGGTGACACTGGCCAGGACAGCTGGCTACTCTGTCTCTTTTTAGTAGAGACTAGAGTCTGGCTCTAGGTCAGGCTGGTCTTGGACTCCTGAGTTCAAGCGAGCCCCCTACCTTGTCTTCCCAGATTGCTAGGATGACAGACCTAAACCACCCCACCTGACCAATACAGTGAGTGCTGTGAATTTTTAAAAACTGATAATTAACTTAGATATCTAATACATGTTCCTGGAGAAGTGGCTACCCTTACTTTTTCTGTGTGTGACTTATGTATTTTCTTTCTTCCTTTTAATTCCAGATTAATATCACAGTAAAGATGACAAGGGGCACAGTATAGAGCAAAATCACCCCACAAACCCCTGGGGAAAGGGATCAACTACCATGTGAACATTGGCTCTTCTTGTAGTTGATTGATAGATAGATTGATTAATTTTTGAGACAGAGACTCAGTCTGTCTCTGACTCACTATACATACAAAAAATATGTATAGTGAACACTCTCATACCCCTCACTCAATGGATCCACTCAGCTGTCTAACTGACCTCTGGCTAGAGTGCCTTTGCTTCATCATAGCTCACAGCATCTTCCAAGTCTTGAGATCAACTGATGTTCTTATTTCAGCCTCCCAGGCAGCTCTGACTACAGGAGCCTGCCTCTTTCCTGGGTAGTTTTTCTATTTTGAATACAGACATGTTCTCCCTCTTGCTCAGAGTTCATCTCAAACTCAAGCAATCCACCTGTCTCAACCTCCCTGAGTACCAGGATTACACATGTGAGCCACCTTGCCTGGGCTACTCTTTTATTTCTGTATCCATCTGTTCATATTGAAATCGAGGAGTTCGCCGTGATACCTCCAATGGTATACAACATCACAGGGTTCATTTAAGTTTCCTCCCTCTAATTCCCTTCTGTTACAGTCAGAAACCTAGTTCTCATTATCCCTCGAATACCACCGTCCACCACATGACATCTCAGGGAATAACTAACTAGACCACATATGTGATGGTGATCCCATAAAACTATAATACTGTATTTTTCGTGTACCTTTTCTCTGTTTAGATATACAAATTCCTATAATTATCTAACAATTACTTGCAGTATTCAGTGAATAATTCCTGAATTCCTTATGACTGAATATGTTCATAAAAAATAGTTAAGGCCAGGCATAGCCCCTCATGCGTATGATTGTAGCACTTTGGGAGGCTAAAGTGGGAGGTTTACTTTGGCTCAGGAATTGGAGACCAGCCTCAGCAAGAGTAAGACCCCATCTCTACAGAAAATAAAAAAATAGATTTATAAAAATAGAAAAGTTTGCCCAGTGTGGTGACACATGCCTGTCATCCTAGCTACTGAGGAGGCTGAATAGGAGGGTCACTTGAGCCCAACAGTTTGAGGTTGTGGTGAGCTAGGATGATTCCAGTGCACTCCAGCCTCAGGACACAGAGCAAGATTCTATCTCAGGAAAAAAATATGTATAGTGAACACTCTCATACCCCTCACTCAATGGATCCACTCAGCTGTGTAACTGACCTCTGATTGTCCCTCAGAATAGCTTTTCCCCCAATGCCCCATTTCATTTGATGGCCAACTTCAGTACATGTCCAGAATCAGACATTTCTTACCACTGCCACTAGCAGAACCATATTGTTGTCTTCCATGAGCTCTCATCTACATTATCTTAGTAGCCTCCTCTCTGTCCCTTCTGCTTCCACCCTTGACCCCTCCTGTCAAATTACCCAAAGCAGCCAGAGGGGACCTACTATTAATTTACCCATCAAACCACATCCATGTTCCACTCAAATTCCTCTATGGCTCCACAGTTCAGAAGTTCTCACCATGCCCCCACGACCTTGCATGATCTGGACCCTTTCATCTCTCTAACCCTATCTGTTCCCCTCTCCTTTACTCACTTCACCCCAGCCACATCAATCTTAATGCCATTAAACACTCCGGATACATTCCCACCTCAGGAGCTTTGCAGTGGCTGGTCCTTCTGCCTGGAACACTCTTCCCCATATATCAGTATAGCTCCCTCTCTCACCTCCTGTAAGTCCAGACTTCACTGACACCTTCTTAGTGAGGCCTTCCTCAGCACCCTTAGCTAAGCTCTCAACTCTTCCACCTTCGAACACAATGAGTAACATAAATGCCAAGAAAGAAATGGCTTCTCAGTATTTGAAGAGATGACATGTATTAATAGTGGAGCTGAAAGAATCAACATGACAAGGAGGACACAGAAGGGTTGTCCTGCCATGGAGTACGGTATAGTCATAAGATATGTGGACATATGCTCAAGTGAGTTATGTATTGAAAGGAAAGCCTTAATTTTTACTACATAAGCCAGTGCACACGTCATAAGCATACAGTTTCCGGCATTTCCACAAAGTGAGCACATCGGTGTCATCAGCGCCAGGTCAAGAAACAGACATGGGGTGGTGCCTGCGGCTCAAAGGAGTAGGGAGCCGGCCCCATATGCCAGAAGTGGTGGCTCAAACCCAGCCCCAGCCAAAAACTGCAAAAGAAAAATAAGCAAACATGACCAGCCCCCTCGAAAATCCCCCTTCTACCCTGCTCCAGTCGTTAGTTCCCCAGAGATAACCACTGATTTCACCATCACAGAACACATTGGTTTTGCCTGTTTATTCACTTTATATAAATAGAACGATACTCTATCTGGCTGCTTTTGGCCAACATTGTATCTGTGATAGTCATTCATTCCTGGTGTCACATGCAATTTGTTGTTTTCTCACTACAGGTATACAACAGTGGTTCTCAAATTGGGGTGGGCATCAGGATACCTTGTGGGCTGGGTGAAATGGTTCACACCTGTAATCCCATCACATTTGTGAGGCCAAGGTGGGAGGGTCACTGGAGGCTAGGAATTCGAAAGCAGGTTGAGCAGTATAGTGAGATGAGATACCCCCACCCTAACCCCACCCCTGCACTCACCCCCTATACACACTTACCACCACCCCACCCTACCCCACCATCCTCTCTATAAATGATCCTGGGGGTTCAAGGCTGCAGTGAGTTATCACCATACCACTGCATTCCAGGCTGGGTAACAGAGCAGAAGGAAAAAAATCAATTACCTTCTAACGTAATAGTCACTTCCTTCCTGTCCTGTTGTTTGTCTGTCTCACCAAAGACGGTTGGGATCTTTGTCTTTTCTATTCACTGAACATTGTTAAAGTGTCCATACTACCCAAAGGAATATACAATTTTTATTTTATTTTATTGTATTTTATTATCTTCATCATTAAATCATAGCTGTGTACAATAGTGTAATCAAGGGGTACAATGTGCTGGTTTCATATACAATCTTAACTATTTTCATCAAACTGATTAACATAGCCTTCCTGGCAATTTCTCCGTTATTATCTGAAGACATTTGTATTCTGCATTTAGCAAGGTTGACCTGTACCCTTCTAAGATGCACCATTACCCTCCCTCTGCCCCAACCTCAATCTTAATGTAATCCCTATTAAAGCTCCACTGTCATACTTTAAAGATCTTGAAAAAATAATACATCATTTTATATGGAATCAGTAAAAACCTTGAGTAGCCAAGACATTACTCAGAAATAAAAGCAAAACAGGAGGAATTATGCTGCCAGTCCTCAGAATATACTATAAATCGATAGTGATCAAAACAGCATGGTACTGGCACAAAAACAGAGAGGTAGATGTATGGAACACAATAGAGAACCAAGAGATGAATTCAACTACTTACTGTTATTTGATCTTTGAGAAGCCAATTAAAAATTTTCAGTGGGGAAAAGACTCCCTGTTTAACAAATGGTGCTGGGTGAACTGGCTGGTGACCTGCAGAAGACTGAAACTAGACCCACACCTTTCACCATTAACTAAGATAGACACTCACTGGATTAAAGATTTAAACTTAAGACATGAAATTATAAACATAAGACATGAAAGAACGTGCAGGGAAAACTCTTGAAGAAATTGGCCTGGGCAAATATTTATGAGGAGGACTCCCTGGGCAATTGTAACAGTATCCAAAATACACTACTGGGACCTGATCAAACTAAAAAGCTTCTGCACAACCAAGAACACAGTAAGTAAAGCAAGCAGACAGCCCTCACAATAGGAGAAGAAATTTTCAGGTTATGTCTCCAACAAAGGTTTAATAACCAGAACACAAAGAACTCAAACTTATGAGCAAGATAAGAACAAGTGATCCCATCTCAGGATGGGCAAGAGACCTAAGAGAAACTTCTCTGAAGAAGACAGGCGCATGACCTACAGACACATGAAGAAATGCTCACCATCCTTAATCATCAGAGAAATGCAAATCAAAACTACTTTGAGATATCATCTAACCCCAGTAAAATTAGCCCACATCACAAAATCCCAAAACCAGAGATGTTGGCATGGATGTGGAGAAAAGGAAACGCTTCTACATCACTGGTTGGAATGAAAATGAATACGTTCTTTTTGGAAAGATGTTTGGAGAATACTTAGAGATCTAAAAATAGACCTGCCATTTGATCCTATAATTTCTCTACTAGGTATAGCTCCAAAAGACCAAAAATCACATTATAACAAAGATATTTGTATCAGAATGTTTATTACAGCACAATTCATAATTGCTAAGTCATGGAAGAAGCCCAAGTGCCCATTGACCCACGAATGGATTAATAAATTGTAGTGTATGTACACCATGGAATATTATGCAGCCTTAAAGAAAGATGGAGACTTTACCTCTTTCATGTTTACATGGATGGAGCTGGAACATATTCTTCTTAGCAAAGTATCTCAAGAATGGAAGAAAAAGTATCCAGTGTACTCAACCCTACT